>CATIWO010766149.1:0-15315 GCA_949673435.1 Macaranga tanarius | reverse complement strand
AAAGAGAAAAATAATACTAACTTTCTTTTCTCTTTATATTTTTCACTCTTTTTTCAAATATGAAAAAGTAATTTTTCACCCATATTTTATCTTGTTATTTTCCATCCTCCCATTTTTTCCTCAATTTCAAACTGCGTTTCTTGTTGTGTTGTGGCGTGAAGTGTGAACTCTAGAGAAATGTTCACATAGGCTTCTGTCCTGAACTCCTGATAATACCCGCGTGCGCAAGTTGCCCTTGTTGAAACTTGGGACTGTACAATATTTTTTTTTTTGAGTTTGACTAATTTAATTCATTTTAACTCGAATATAATTATAATGGTAATAAATATTTTTTATTAACTATTTTTATTTTGATTCAAATTCAAAAATATTATGTTAAATAAGAACAGTCCTCTATCAACTAATTTCAGGTCAATTCATCGTTATTTGGGACAATATAATATTTAGAACAACTCAGTTTTTTTTTTTTTTTTTTTTTTTATCAAATAGAACAACTCAGTTGCATAACTCATGTAGCTCAACTCTCATTTTGCTTGCTTGTAATTAGCTGTAGTCACTTGTTACTTTTTTTCTATGGGTAACATTAAAAATAAATTTTATCAAAATACCCCCAACATGCATGGAGCATTTATTTATTTATTTTCAGAAGGGTAAAAATGTCTTTACGTCGCAGGGAAGACTTTCCCTTTTTCTACTTTGCTAGCGGTTACAAAGGTGAGGTGACAGTTTCGTTAGGGTTGCTCATGTCACATTTTGTCTTTTTTCTTTCCCTTTCTGTATATAAGGAGACTATGTTCTATGTAAATATAAGCCATAAGTGAATAGAATCGATTTATTATTCCTGATTAGAACAGGAAGCTGAAATTTTTGTAGAACTTAATGAACACTTACAATTAATTAATCACAATATTACTGTAAGCCCACCCGTGTTTACCCTGTAATTAACGAACAAAAGATACGCATTCGTATAGATTTACAAGCAACAAACAAACTTTGCACCCAAAAGTTACTTAACTGTAAGCCTGTGTTTCTTTAGAGTTGAAGACTTGGCAGTTAGGTAGCACGGATACGGATACGGGAATATGAGAAATGAGGATATAGATATGGGAAAATGACTTTTAATTAAAGTATTTAGGAAATATCGAATATAGAAAAACGAAGACACGAATAGGAAAAAATGTCTACTAATTGAAGTATCTATATATCATCGTTTGACAGAAATAAATATTTTATTACCCATTATAATTATTTAATATGTATTTAAATTATTAGTTTATAGTGAAAAATATAATATAATTTTTTTATATTTTAGTGATAAATTATTATTAAAATTAATTATTTACATGTCAATTAATTATAGTGTTAATTGTTAAACAATACAAATTTTTCTTTTATCTGATAAATAGAGAATTTTTAATTTTTTATAGCATTTTAAAATTTTAGTTTTTGTTATTTTATTATTTAAACTTCTTATTTAATCAAATGTTTGGACATACATAATTTTTAAAATAGTATTTCAAATTGAAATATTTATATAACTCTTTTTAAGCAGTATGTTATATTTTGTTTTATTTCTTTTCTTTTTGCTCTTTTTTTTTTTATAATCATAGGAGAAAAAAGAAATTATTTTTTTTTTTGTCGTTCATTCAACTAAACTTAAAATGAAAAATTATTTGTATTTTTTATTTTATTCATTGTGATGATAAATTTATTTTTAATTTTATTTCAGTTGAATAATATTTATTTTACAAGTGTTATTAAAACATAGAAGAGATTTATTTTTTTTATGGTTTCTTGATATATATATATATATATTCAAATATTTGATTGAATAAAAAAATAAATTGTAAAATAGTTAAAACTAAAAATTAATTAGACAGCACTAATATATTTTTTCCTATGCAGCATAACAAATGAAATTAGCTAGTGGTTTAAAACTTAAAAGATCGATGTTGCTTTAGCTCAATGACAATTTAGCATTGAACGAGATCAATAGGATGTAATTATTAAGTACGGAAACCATATAAATAAAAATAATAAATTTCATACAACTGATTTACAATATTTTTCAAATATCAACATACAATGACATAAAATTCTGTAGATAAATCCCAATTTTTAAGAATTTTGAGTTTAAAAATTAACTGTTAATGACATAAAAAATATTTCTTAAAACATGCAGCAGTTTTGCTGTAATTATGGAAGAATTAAAGGCCCCATAATTGAATGATATTATTATTTTCAATTCTTTTAGAGATTTTTACAGTGGCTAATAGTGATTACAATTAGGAAATTAATTAGTCATTGACAAATGATTTTTTATTATTTTCTCTTTATGGAAAATCACGATCTCTAATATTGGTTTTTGACATGGAGCAGGGCACTTAAATTATTTATTTTCCTGGTCTTTAGTTGAACTTTTGGTATCAGTAACAACAATAAATTAGTTTCCCCTGTTGTTGAAATGTTTATTTGGTATTTTAATTTGTTTATGGTCATAATTATTACAACATATGAATTTCATAACATGTATATATAAAGTCAAGACATAGAGACAACCTGATTAAGAGATGTCCCTTAATAAGTTAAAATCATTCATTAAACTATGTCATGATTTTGAGATATGATGATCATGAAGGAAAATGATTGCTCAGACATTTTCTTTTTTTGCCAACGACGAAAATAAAAGTCATTCAATCAGAGGCAAAAAAAAGTTCAGTATAAAAAGAGGAGGCCTAAAAAGTCCATTCAAATATAAAAAAAAAATACAATTTAATTTAATCATAAAAAGTAAAAGAAACTCTTAGATTTTTTTATACCGGTCTACACTATTAATCACATTCAAATCACCACGACCAGCAAAAATTGAAGCTTCCTCTATTAGCTCATCAGAGGTTTAATTTCTTGAACAATTCTTAATACAATTGATGGTAGATTAATTCAAATTTGAATAGATAATAATCCAATTTAAAGAAGATAGATAAATGAAAGGAAGGTGTAGAGGATTTCTACTCAGAGCAAAGCCAGTTGAAATTCTTATATGTCATTGTCAAATTCAAATTGGATCTCATTAGATGAAAAGAAGAAACTTATAACACAACATCTATGGAAAATATCCACTTCTCTTCAAAATATTACCAGACAGTACAGAAACTAAAATTTCCATATTAGAGTAAAAGTAAAACAGAACTAAGAACCACACTAGATCTATTTAAGCAAAAAGAATCACAATGATTATGAGGATACACTAAAAAATATAAAAACATTTAAGAAAATAAAATTAAAAAAAAAAAAAAAAAGTAAAAAGGAAAAATAAGGCCACTGCAGGTATGGCTAATCAGCATTGAGAGAATTTCTTGATGGAGTGAGAACTGAGAAGTAGTTGAGAGCAATGTTTTGAAAATATTATCTTGAAACGAAATGCTCACACATCACGACATAAACCTTTCAATTATGTAATAGCTAGGTACGCAAATTTTGTTAATTTTGTTGGACTTAGTGGTTTTCAAAACAATTAATGGTTTTTGCTAAACATCGTTGCTATACTCATCTTGAACTTGTAATTCTCCTTTTCTTTTTCTTTCTATTAATAGAGATGTTATACAATTTTTTTTATTAATAGAAAAATTATAAGTTCGGACATTATATCTCATGATATTTTTAAAGAAAATTAATCATTAAATCACTATTCTGCATATATATTTTTTACATTATTATATATTTGAACAATGGTTGGTCTTTGAATTAAAAAAAATTACTGAAAAAGATAATGAATGGTTTTTGCTAAAGCTTTATTATTATTATTTGATAACTATTATCTATTGTTCTAGCTCAACCTTTTCTTCTCTGTTCAAGGTTGATGTAGAATTCTATTTTTGGTTTTGTAATATGACTATTCCTCTATTACATGTAGGTTTATGCATTATTAAGTACAACTTTTTGTCATTAGTAAGTAAAAAGTAAACTGTTTGCTATAATAAAATAGGGAAAAGCTGCATGTCTCTGCCTGAGACATGCACAGTGTGTCTCGGGCAGAGACAATTACATATTTGCCCTCGGGGAAAAAAAATTTTAAGGGTAAAATAATAATTTTATATGTAAAATTACATTTTAACCCCAATTATACTGCCCCTGTAAAATAGGGGAACCAAACCGGTAATTTTCTCGGTTCGAGACAATCTCGGACGGAGATACCTATCATCACCCGCAGCTAATACAAGGGAACCTTATTTATTTCTGTTCATTTTAATTAATACTTTAACGTCACTGTCATTAAATCAACACGAAACAAATAAAATTATGTGAGTAAACCTGTTACATGAATGGAACATCCAAATTAAGGTCAAATCCTTTGTCTTTGTCTTTTTTTTTTTTTTTCTTTTCGTTATCACATTAAAAAAAAGGTAATGATGTGTTTAGCAAATTAACTTTTTTTTTTCTTATTAAATATAATTGCAGCAATGCTGCCTCCTCGACTCCCAGACTCAACACTTGGCACAAGTTTCGGCTTGAAGTAAATATTTATGCATGCTCCTAAAATTTTTCTGTGTTTTTTGAAGAATGAAAATTGTAAGATTGTAATCAGAATTTTATTGATTAAATATTTAAACAGATATTAATAATATTGAATTCTCAAATTCAATATATAACTGTTGAACTGTTATTTTATAGTCGAATTATTTCTTTTCTTTTTTTTTAAGGATGCTTTTCGTATTGAACGTTGAGATTTTATGTAATTGCTTGGTGTGTCGATAAGGATGAAAATAGTAGCTTCAATCAATGAGAGATCAACAAAAAGAAAAAGTGTTGAATTGATTATTGATCCATGAAAAAAAGAAAATGCAAGCATGACCTATCTCTTCGCTTTTTTTTCCCTAGGCTTGTCTAAAGATTAATGAAGATATAATTTGTGAATTTTACCTTAAATACTTGATTTTCTAAATTATATATAGTACGGAGGATCATGTCGAAGGAATCATTGCTTATCATGTTTCTGTGATGTTAATTGTCGCCTTTATATTCAGTTGAGTGGTTGAAATTTAATCAAATAAGATAAATTTAAATTTCAGATTGAAAGTAAATATTTTATTGAGTGATAAATTTAAATCTCAACCACGATTCAAGATTAGAGTGATCAATTTTGGCTCAAATAAAATTTTATAGTTATTTTTTTAATGAAAATATTGAATCCTTTATTAATTAAAAATTAAAGTACATTTTGATAAAAAAAAAAATCAATAACAATACAATTAAGAAGTATAAAAATAAAATATCACTCAAATTATAAAATTTCTTGTTACTAATATTTAATCCTTTATTATTTAAATTTATTGTTGATAGAATTTTTTTAATGTACAACTCGATGATCTGTACGCTCTACTCAATGGCTTTGATTAATTATAAATCGACAGCTTTGATTAATTATAAATCGACTCTTTAGTTTTTAAGTGACTCTGATTGCAGAAATATCAATAGAAATTTCACAATTGGAAAATAATCATATTTCACAAAGGATAAACAATCAAATTTCATAAAATGTATAGCTCCAGAAAAAAAGATTAAAAAAATTAAAAAAACCAACCGGATCAAAAATTTATATTTATTAAATGAAAATAATATAAAAGGACCATCAATCTAACACATGATCCGCAGTGGTTAAGAATGAAAATTTTTAATAAAAATCAGAAAAAAAAAAAGATAAAAAGAATTATAGTTATTGTTCTACTAAGATCATTTAAGATTATTTTTTTGGAAAAAGATTTTTTTATTTTAGTATCTTATGGTTTAAGGTAATAATCAATTTGAAATGGTAAGTTAAGAAATATTATTCACCACTGTATTTCATGCTAAATTCTACATAAAATAATAATTTTTACAATTCAACTCATTGATTATTTAGTTATTGCTCAACAAATCAGTATATTTCCTCGCTAGTTATAATGTTCTAGTGACATTAGATATTATTAAAGAAGGTTAACTACGAAAATTTTAATGAGTTAATGTGTGTATATATATATTGAGAGAATTTACATATTTTTTTAATTAATGTGTTTGCGATAATGTATTCTTATATTTAAATGAGCTAAATAAATTGAAATACATATCAGACTTTTCATTGAAAAAAAGTATATAACGTAATTGAATTGACTTTTCGCATTTAGTATCCGGAAGAATATTATTAGGCATGAAAACAAATTTTTCAAGGTAACACGGTCCATTATCAGCCAACCCAAAGAAAATTATGGATCGCAAAAGCATATTTAAGTTATGAAAACATAAGATTAATATGCAACGGCCGAATTACCAATGTTTTGCAGGTAAAGTAGGCAATTTATATAGGGACAAGGGGAAGAAATGACCTCATGTTTGACCCTTTTCCCATGACCCTCGTGTTTGGCCTTTTTCCCATATATGTGTGTATATATATAAGTCATTAAAACATAAGATTAAATGATTAATATGCAACGGCCGTATTAACAATGTTTTGCAGGTAAAGTAGGCAATTTATATAGGGAAAAGGGGAAGAAATGATCCTCATGTTTGACCCTTTTCCCATGACTCTCATGTTTGGTCCTTTTTCCATATACGTGTGTATATAAGCGATAGGTGTTGCGACTCGCCGACGCCCATTCATTTTCTTTTTTATCCCCCAGTATAGAGGACATTTTAATATATTTTTTTTAGAAGGTAAAAGGGTAAAAGTGTCGCAACTTGCTACTCTAAACTTTACCCTATATATATATATATATATATATATATATATATATATATATATATATATTCAAAAGCTGATATTAATTTTGGAAGTATCAACTTAAAAAAAATGTTTTCAAAATGTTAGTATAATTCTAGAAGTCTAGAAGCAGTTCCGTCAAAATAAAATGATTGCAAAATATTTAGTAGTGAAAAGAATCAGCCCAACCCAAAATTTAATGATTGCAAGTCGAGCTTGGATCTAAAATCTCCTATTGGGCTAAAATTTAGCTTCAGTCCCAATCCTGTGATAGACCAACTCCTTCATGAAAATAAATATCATATGATCAGGAGCTCTAATTTAAGGGACTATTATATATTATCTTCATGTTAATTTCAAGATCCAAGTACGTATCCTAAGGCCCCAGATCAGAAGCCCTTCCGAGTGGTCCTCACATACTCGATGGAATTTATTTGTTTTTATTGACCAATTTGTTTTTTTAATCTCAATAAAAGAGTTTATCGAATAACAATCATTAAAATCAGTAAATGATATCTGTTTGGAGTGGAAGTAAATTAGTTAGAATTCAATAAATTTTTCGTATTAGTGATTTTGAAAATAAATATCTATTATAAAATATAATAATTTTCCATAGGTAAAATTTTTTTATCCTCTAAGTAATAAAAAAATATATAATAATTTATTTATAGGTATATAATTTATGGGAGAATTTTACTTACACCAAGTGAATTACATTCAATAGTAGAATTTAATATACATCACCTAACTATTTTATATTTTTAAATTTTACCACTAGTTATAATGTATTTAGTGTAAGTAAGAATCTCTGGTAGTTTATAGTTTTGGTAACTAAAGAAAGCAGTTAAGGAATTGAAACCGACGTTTGACACATATAATAAGTTTTTTTTTTTTTTTAAACAAGACACATGTACTAAGTTGAAACATCAAATTGCATGCACATATATGCATGTAACTATTTATTAATATTCCACCTCTATCTTTATTTGATGATAAGAAAAAGTACATAAAAGAAAACAACATATATAATACTTTACAAATTTTACATCAAGTGGTGGTGAAATATATAAAGAAAGACAGGTGCCTATCAAGCCAAATTAAAATGGATAGACGAGGGCAGAGAGGAGTTAGGTACATATGTAAAATCATCAAACTTGGCATGCAATTGATTGGTCTGCAAGGGAGGCATCCATGCCTATATGACGTTGATTTTCGTCGACTGTATTTGCTTGGTTGTGATGCATTTGCTCTTCTTTAATATTATGTGCAGTACCGTTTTCATCATCATGACTATTTGGCTGGGAGCAGAAACCTGCTTGTGCTTGTCGCACGTCACAAGTAATAATCTTACTCAGTTTCACATTATCAACGTTGTGTTCAGGCAACTTTGGCTCCTCTACCACCGTCTTTACGTTCTTGTATATTACGTATAAAATCATTTGAAGCACGCCAAATACGAAACCCATAACGTTTGGTACCTGAGATAGGAGATTCAGGAAAGAAAAAAAAAACATATATTGCGTAATATTAGTTGAAAATATGTATTCTCTATGCACGAACATAGAGTCATTGTTTATATATTTTCACTATTGTTGAACCTGTAATATATATATATATATATATATTCTAATACCATTCGAAAAGTTTTTACTTCATGTGGATTACGATAAATAGTTAAATTTGTAATATATATATGTGTAGTATTTTTTGGATCAAATATAAAATATTCAAAATATGAGTTACTCAATCAATTATTGAGTATAACACCCTAAATGGTCGTAAATAAAAATTTCTCATAAATAATTCATTCTAAATTGTGAGAAATAATTTAACAAGGCTTAATTAATAAAATAGAACTAGGTAGAACATAAGAAAAGTAGGAATTAATTTAATATTTATTTTTGCTTAAACCATTTATATGGTATTAATAAGTATGCTTTTAGATTATAATTTTTTTTTTAATTTCTTTACAAGGTCTCATGTGCTATATAATCAGTGAAATAATCTAGCAGGTCAAGTAGAGTAGAATTAGAAATAATTTTTCAGAAAAAAAAGAAAGAGTAAAGTAGAGTAGAGTTATATTAAACAATACTGATGGACATGATATTAAAGACCAAAAAAATAAAAAAGTTAAACACAAGCACTAGTATTGATACATAAATCTTTGCATGCCAGATGCGGGTAGGTATAATCGGCATATTCCAATTATGTCTTATATAATTTGGCCAGATAGGAACATAAAAATAATAAAGGTCTCTCAATAACTATTAACTAACTATTTATGTAACTAAAATTTAAATTCAAAAACTTAAATAATCTTAATTTAAGCGTGAGAAATTCTATACCAGCTGATTTCAATGATTGTTGGTTTGGTCTTATGTTAATTAATAATTATGTATGGTACCCCTTTGTATACGTGTTTTCAAATGATTTATATGTCTAGGGTTTGTTGCGACTAATTAATATTGAGAAAGTTATTACCATTTGGATTTAAACTCCAACATATATATCCTATTAAACAATCACTTAACCGATATCTTAATAATCTAATATATAATCACATGAGAATTCTGTTCTTGTATACTTGTTTAATTTTTTTTTATACCTCTTTATCGGTTTCTTTTTCAAAAAAAAAAAAAAAATCCATTCAACATGAAAAGTTTGAAGATTATAGGGAGAGGGATCGTTTTCAAGTAGATGTCATCATTAGCAATGTATACGATATAGAACACTTACTGCAATATAGAAGTCCTTTAATAGGATTCCATAAAAGAGCCACATGATAGCACTGAGTGTGAGGAAAAATGATAGGTAAAATGGCATGAACTCCACGCTTTTTGTTCGAATCACAAGCCTCTGCGCGACAATTCAAAACGTGTGCCTATCAAAATAGATTCTTATATATGGTGCTTGGTAAGTGGGCAACATAAACAAAATCAAATCAAGGAACAGGCAGAAGATCGAATTAAAAATGAAGCAAACTATATATATATATATAGAAAAGGTGATAGTAGTAGTGTTACATATAATTAATTTCTCACCATAATGCTCAAAGGTGCAGCAAATACACTGATAGAAAAGATTACACAGATCCATCCAAGAATCGTAGCCCGCTTTGATCCTTTTGCAAGGAAGTGGGAGAGAAGAAGAATCAAGCAAAATCCACCAACGTTCAACAAAAGAAGTATCCTCAAAGTGAACATCTGCAAAAAACCACGTTCAACAATTTATTTAAGCAAGTTACTTACGTTTGTGCAAAAGAAAATCTTAAAAGCAAATTATATATATATAAAAATAAATATAAGAGACATAGAAAAGGGTTATATATTAATGAATTAAATTACCCTAGCTTGCTTGGGTGCATAAGCAATGAAGAGGGCAATGTAAACGGTCTCAATGACACAACCGAATGAGTTGATAGTGATAAGAAGGAAAGCATCGGACTTGAGCGAAGCATAGTATAGCCAAAGCATGGCACTGAATAGTGACACCACATATGGAAATGATTGAAACCCTTCTGTTGATTTCTTCTTGCAAACCCTTAAAAATGTTGGTCTGCATGCAACCAATTTAATTTGAGAAGTTTACCTACTTAAATGATGCTCAATTAACGTGCTTTAAAATCCTTAGAAATAATTAAGGAGGCAATTTGAAGGCCAAAAACTTACACTGGAGCTAGAAACACCACGAAGGAGATTATGTTGCCTATAAAAAATTGAAGGGAAAATATCAGAAAAATTCCTGCTTTATGGGTTAGTATTGCTTGTTACAAGTACATTATTTATGGGGAATTAAATAAAATTCAAGAAGGGAAGAGCAAGATATAATAATTAATATAAAAATTTTCAGTAGTATATAATATCTTTGTATATACCTAGAAGGCCAAATGCAAAAGCACTAGGATTATGAGTTGAAAACAGTGTCATCTCTATGTTTGTTTCTCTTTTCTCTTTCCCTAATTAACAATGAAGAATATAAGGAAAAAATAAAAGAAAAACAAACACAGCTTCAATTTGATGAAAGCCCTAGATAGAAAGATAGCTTCTCTCGTACAAGTACAAGCCATGTTATATTATGACGTATTTATAGACAAAGTTTTTGTGGTACGGTGGCACCAAAAATGTGTGCGCCAAATGACAACTCAACATGCTCCATCTTTTTTATTATAATAATACTCTATTCAATATGTAATTTTTTTTTAACTTAAGTTTGAAGTATGGTAACCTTATAAAAATATGATCCTTTCTCTAGTGACTAATTATGATTAAATTACTATATTCATTTGCCTAACTTACGTTACATACCACAAAAAAGGGTTTTTTCCCACCCCCCTATGCTCTTCCTTTCACGTGAACGGGACATTGCACTTTCCTTACAAATTTTAGCATTTTCTTATAAGGGATTTTGGCCGTTTCTCTTATAGCAATTCCATTTGTGATCATTACCATCAAAGTTTCAAGAACAACTGTCAAATTAATATATATAAGCCTTAAAGTTCAATTTTCCATCCCCACAAAATGAACGATCAATGCATGGATTTCTCATGCTTTCTCATTAACTCATGACAGGTGTAGCATGCGGTATTGTAAGCACTAAGAAGCACTATCCAAGTTAATTATTTGAATTATCATTAATTACCATTACTATTCCTTTTCATTTATTTGCAAATGAAATAAACATTATACAATAAAACATTATTTTCTTTATAAATTGTATATAAAAAAAAAGTAGTTTTTCATATTATATAGATGTTTATCATTTTTTTTTTTTTGGTTAATAGGGATGTTTTGATGAACTGTAAAAAATAGACAATTTTTCCCTTTTAAATTGTTGATGGTGAGATTTGAACTTTTCTTACTGGTTCGTCAAATTCTTTTTTAAAAAAATTATTAAAATAATTTTTATTCTCTTTTCTAAAATTTCTATTAATTATGAATTAAATAATTTAAATACATTAACTCAATAGAATAGAAATAAAAATATTTACTATACTCTTAAAAAAAATTCACCCCTAAGTGATCACTTTTTGCCGTTCTCTTCATATTTTAGCTAGGTTACTAATCAAAGAAGAAACCATTTGTTTGTTGCGGTTCATCTGCTGTTCCTTCTGACTGGCACGCGTGAACAAGGAATTCAGAGTCAGCTTCCCAACCTTACATGTGGCACCATATATATACATACGTATCTACTTTGCTCTATTTATAAATTGAATTGCTAATCCCAATCTTTTTTTAAAAAAAAAAAGTTAACCCTCTAATATTTTTTCTTATTCCACTAAACAAAAAAATCTCTTCTCTCTTGTCTCTTCTTTGGCGTCATTTATTCAGAAATCGACTTTTGGTTATAATAATAAAATAAAAACCATATATTTCATAGGTATATATAATAAAATACAAATTCTTAAATTGTTTAAGGAAATAATTAAGTCCAGAATTTTTTTAAAAATATTAGATACTTTTATTTTTTAAAAATTATTAAAATCAATAACCATTAAAATTACCTAAAAAGAGTCTATTTTTGTTTAAGCGATGTTTTAAGTTCGAATCCTAGTGTATACACTCGCGTTAAATTAATTGTATGAAACTTATACTATTTTTATGGTATTACTCGGATAAAACTGAATTAGTCAAATTTTTATTCTTGATACCAATGGTTTAAATAAAATATCATAATAATTCTCATTATATTTAGATAACATTATTCATTTCAAATATATATGTAGCTTTTCCTTGAAAATTGAATCTAAACATCTTGAGAAAAAGGAGAAAACTTGTTAAGTAATTGCTTCAAATATAGCTTTAAAATTATTTTTTCCTTAAAAATATAAAAGAATTAGAAATGTGATATAAATATTGTGTTAGGATTGGAGTTAGTACTTGTATTAATATATGATGAAGGGGGGTAATTTGTTGAAAGTGTGGTAGGTGGAGAGTAGAATATTGACCATCTGAACTAATTGATATGATCATTCGCTAAGCAGCTAGCTAGATCTGTCACGAATCATGATCCGAGTAATTAAAACAACATTATAGCATACCTGTATCACTAATGATTATAGTATAAATTTATATATATAGTATAGATGAGTAGAGATAATTAAAACAATTTTGGAGGCTAGATATTTTATGTGGGTATAGCATGAATTGCTATAGTGGTGTGCACGTGTGATACTTATGGGATACGAGGTTGAGTTTAAAATTACTTTGAAGTGTAATTATTCGTAAGTGGGCAATGAAAGAAACAAGCACCATTGACCCGAACTACCTTTCCTTTTCTAATCTACTAATTTAATTCTGCTCTGCCCACTATTTTTGCATATAATTGGCGACGTACAAGCCACATTCAGCCTTTTACTTAATATATTTTACATGCTTCACTTGTTATTATTCTGCCAAATTTCTCAAGTGGATGTCTCAATCTGTTAGTGTTGATTTCAAAATATTGGTTTAACATTCAAAACTAATTAATGTATTCTTTAATTGGTGTCTGTTATGAATATTTCTTTTTTTTTTTGCACTTTATTTCTTTTTTAAATTGTTGGCACATAATTAATTAGTTGCTTTATAAAAATTATAACTATTTTTTTTTTATAATAACAATAATTTCATTCAGTCACACCAGCAATACATCAATAAAAGCATTAATATAAATCTGCTAAAAACCATTAAAGGATAAAACTGTGAAATATTTACATCTCCAAAGTTAATAACATAATAAATTGGCTCAAAATGCCGCAACAAGACAGCAAAAACCAAACATCGTAACAAAACGGCGAAAACCAAATGCCGCAATAAGACGGCAAAACCACAAAAATAAAAAACAAATCATTACTTCTATATAGAAAATTCATTTATTTTAAAATTAAATTAATAAAAAAGATATATAGAGAGGTGATTTTAGGCCAAAAAATCACCTCTCTCTGCTAACAAAAATGAAAAGAAAGAAGAAGAAAAGAGAAGAGTTTGAGAGAAAATGAGAGAGGGAAGCTAGAGAAGAAGACATAAAAATTATAACTATTAATTATCATATATTACAAACTGATCATCATATATATATATATATATTTTGGTGAACCAATCAATGAAGACTAATAGAATTATGCTTAGGACCTAAAAAATTACATTTCTTTGAATATGGGTGCCTAATAGAACCATATTGACCTTATACCCGAAATGAGCATGGAGCATGGAGCAGAGAAGACCCATCAGGAAAAGCCACATAATGATAAAATTGCTTTTGAATATTCAATTTTGATTATTTAAAATTTTAAGTATGAAATATGAAATTATAAGTTCAAATATTAAGCATTTTTTTATTAACAAAAAAAGAAAAGAAACAATGGAGAGTTTGCCTCGAATGGTGCTTCAAATTTGTAATAGTTACTGAGATGGGAGAATTGTACCTAACATACAGAATATTTGCATTCTGTATCTTTTCATTAATATAGGTCGAATTCGACCCAACTAGCGCAGGTTTGTGCAGCATCCAAACTCTGATGGGCGGTTGTTTTTTCAAACTGTTTTTTTCTATAATGTGTTCCGATATTATTGGTTTGTTATTTCACGTTAGAGGATGATATACCATCACAGAATATAAGTACTTATGATCAACCATTGGCAGTTTCACATGGGATGTGGATAAGTATCTATATGTCTCAAGTTAATAAGCTACACAGTTGTTTTCTTTTGAAAGCAAATTACCAAACCCAGTTTTGATTTTTTTTTTAAATGGTTGGTACTTCTGATTTGCTAAATGTGACAAATCCGAACCTCTACCTAGGGGTGCTGATAATGATTCATTCAAGGACATATATAGTTTCCCCCTTTTCTTTCAATTTATTTTTGTTAAATCAAAATTATGTTTTGTGTATGAATGATGTGGAGCTCTTTGTGTTTGTGGGTGAATTCAAAAGGGCTAAAACTATCTGAAGGAATTAATTACTTCCATGAGGTTAGCTAACTTATAATATGGGTAAATTTATATGTTGCGGTGCGCGACTATTACAGTATATCTCGAATTGCGATATTTTATATAAATGGTCTTTAAAATTTTTTTACTTCCCTTAAAATGGGAGATCAAAAAGTAATTTTTTTTAATTTTATATGATCCGCGATATCATTGTCTTTAGGGATAATGGTCCCTTTTATCCAGAACTATAGGCCAATTATCTTATTCTTTAAAAATTATCAATTTATATAGTGAACTTTTCGATTTGTTTCCAATTTATCCTAATTTCAAATGGCATGTGGAATTGCTGATGTGGAATGATGACGTGGCTCAATTTTACTGATTGTGGTGACACATCAATACGACGCCGTTTTAATGTGGAGAATGAAATGGTCCCTTTTATCCAGAACTATAGGCCAATTTTCTTAATTATCCTATCCTTTAAAAATTATCAATTTAGACACTCAATTGTTCTACTTGTTTTCAATTTATCCTATTTTCAAATGGCATGTGAAATTACTGATGTGGAATGATGACGTGGCTCAATTTTGCTGACTGTGGTGACACATCAATACGATGCTATTTTTATGTGGAGAATGAAGCTACTTTCTTGATCTTTAAAACTCGCCTCCTCC
>CATIWO010765925.1:0-25678 GCA_949673435.1 Macaranga tanarius | reverse complement strand
GAATCTTTTAATTATTAAGTAGCTATTTTAAATAGAAAGTAATTATGTAATATAAATTAAAAAAAAAAGTGCAAAAATTCAAATAAATAATTTATAAAAAATAAAAATGTTAAATATAAACAAATAATTTATCAAAAAAATAAAAATTTTATTGATAAATTATATGTTCGAATTTTTTGTTATTTTTTTAAAATTCAAATGACATAATTATTATCTACTTGTACTAGCTCTTTAATAATTAAAATATTTGAAATATCCTATTTAATTGCGCTTTTTATAAAATTTTAAATTTTAAATTATTTTACTTTATAAAAATGTATTAATTTTTTTGCAAATAATTTTATTTTATGACCTTGTATAATTATCAAACTCATTCATATAAATATATAATATTTATTTCTATTTTATAATCTAATATCAATATAATCGCTTATCTAATTAATTATTTAATATTCTAAAAATTAATTTTTTTTGAAAATAAATTGTATAGTTAAATTTACACATTAAATATAAAATATATGTAATTTTTGAATATTAATTCGTTGCATTAAAGTAAATTTTAAAATACATATTCAAATAATTAAAAACATATTAAAATTTATAACTAATAATAAAATCTACTATACCTAAAATTGTAAAAAAGAATTTACATTTGTTAGATAATAACTTGCAAATATTAATTATTTTTATTTTTTACATTTTTTCATTTTTAATATAAAAATTTAAATATATATTTAAGACTCAATATATATTGCATATTCAAAAAAATAAATAATTCATAAGATAATTAAATACATATAAAAAGTTAAAATGTTGCATTAGTTAATTATAAAAAAATTATTTAAGAGTAAAGATAGTCATGTCATTTAAATTACTAAAATGTCAAATATGGAGTGTATTTATAAACAAATGGAGTGCAAAAATCTCCACCCATTAGTTTAATATACTTAGGCTCCGTTTGTTTCTGTAAAATATTCTTCCGGAAAATATTTTTCCTTATTTTCCAGTGTTTGAATTGCCAAGGAAAAATAAGTTAAAGGAAAATAAGTGTTTGATCAAAGGAAAATAACATCAAAACAAGGGAAAATAAATTCTTATTTTGAGAACGGAAAGTTATTTTTCAACGCTGAAAAACTTATAAAAAAAAAAAACGATGCCAAAACCCTTCAAATTCTCTTTCGCTTCGTTTAATAAAAAAAATTTTCTCTTGATTATTTTCATCTGACCGGGTTTATTCGATCACCAAATCTCAAGTAAATTTTTCTTTATTATTTTTTTTTGTTTTTGATTCTCATCTGTCTGTCTTTGTATTTAAATAATTTATAAGGCTTTTTGTTATGATGAAAATCAGTCTTTTTGGGTCTTTAATCAGTAGTCAATTTGTGTGCGTGTGTTCATCGAGTTTGTTTTTTAGTTTGGTTAGTATAATATGGCAATATGGCATAGCGTGTGTTCATAGATTTTTCACATATTTTTGACAGACATGAATGATGGGATTGAACTTCTATTAAATATAAATATAAAAATAATATTATTTTGAATGATGGATTGAAACTTTATTAATTATAAATATAAAAATATATAATTTTAAACTTTTGATGTTTTGATGTTCTCAATAGCTGTACGAATTTGTGTGCCATGCATTTGTCACTCACCTCAAAAGCTCCCAGTGCAGGAAGCCTTGTTGTTTGAGATTCTTTTTATTTTTTTAATAAGTTTTGGAAAATTTAAAATCTTTAATTCCAAAATCATCATATGTGCTTACTTTTATGTGCTCTATGTAGCTAATAATTATACTTAAGTGATGATTAATTTGTTGTTATGCACAAACGGATGACAAATCTTTCTAATTATTTTTTCTAATTAATTTGAGTAGTGATTAATTTTTTATTAATTATTTTTTTCTATGCATAAACATATGGAATTATGAGGGTGTTTGGTTTAGCTTTTTTAGGTAGTTGATAGAAGTTTTAATTCAATCAACTATATTTTAGGTATTTGGTAAAATTTTTAAATCCATAGCTGATAACTATTTTTATCCAAAACAGCTACGGATTTGATAAGTTATATTTTGGAGCTTTTTTCCAACAACTGATACATGATTTGAATTTATTTTATATTTAGACTAAATTATCCTTATTAAAAATAATTAATAACAACTAACTTTTTTACATTAAATATATATAACTATTTCTATAATTTATAATTTAAAATAAAATAAATATTATTTTAAATTTTAATTAACAATTAAATAATTTTATATATATATATATATATATTCTTAAAAAATTTTACTAACAAGATTTATATTTTTAAAATAATTTTCACATAATTTTTATTAATAATTTTAATAATTAATAAATTAAAGATAGTAATTTATTATTTATTATTATGTATTTTTTAAATAATTCACATAATTTAAAAATATTATTAAATTATATTTAAAAATAATATATACCCTTAATGGTCATTTAACATGCTAACAGCAACAGCTAATGAAATTTCACCAAACGGTTCATATTTATCAGCTATCAGCCATCAGCTAATCGCAACAGCTATCAGATGATATAAACAATTAAACCAAACAGACCCTATATATAACTTATATTTGTTTTACAAATATTATTTCGAAAAAATTTATTGCCAACCAAACATCAGAAAATATTTTTCAACTGTTTTTTATGTTACAACCAAACACCAGAAAATATTATATTTTTCTAGAAAATATTTTCAGAAGAAAATATTTTCCAAAAAATAAAATATTTTCCGAAAACAAACGGAGCCTTAATATCATTATTTTTACCTAGTTTTTAATCTTTTATAGGCTTGTTTACTATCATTTGCATCTAGCTATAACTTATCAAGTTTTAGTCTTTTATACCACATTGATTTATATTATGTTTCTACCTAGTTTTGACTCATCAGTCAGAAGATTGAACCCTCCATATCATTATTTTCTTTTTAAGTTTTTTAATTTTCACTTGTTTATCCATCATAATTTATTTCTAGGTTTAACTTGTTAATCACACATTTTATCTTTGTCTAGTTACAACATAGCAATTCAATATTTTATTTCATCATACCATCATCATTATGCAGCCTAGCAATCATATATTTTTATCCAATTTTAACCACTTACACCATCATTTTTATCTTGTTTTAAATGTTTTCCATCTTTATCAAGTTTCAAGCTATCATATTATCATTTTTCTCTAGTTTTAGCTCATCATTTTTAGTATATTATATCATTATTTTCTACCTAGCTTTGTCCTAGTAGGAATTTAAGCATTCTTTATGCATTTTCTAGGATCATATATTCATACATTTTGTCTAATGTACACTGCATTTATGCATTCTATTCTATATCTTAATTTAGCATGAGTTCATGTAGTTTGTTGCCTTTTTAGTTTTTTGTGATTTTATATATTATGTTTTAGCCTATTATCTATTTATGAATATTTTTTTTACTTTAACCTAACATTAATTTTGTTTATATTTGACATGCTTTTCTACTCACCTATCAATATTAGTGTTTAGCATATCACCTATGCATTTTATTCAATTTCAACATTGCATGCCTGGTTTTAAATTTTTTTAAATATTCATACATGGTCTATTGTGTAACATGTATATCTTTTAGTTTTTACACTCATACAACATTCATATATTTTTATTTTAGCTTTGTATTCCATAATATTTTGTTTAGTTGTGACCTTACATGAATTCATGCACATTGTATAGTTTTTTTTATGTATGTTTAAGTTTATAAGACCATCATGCATTTGCACATATTTTCTTGTATATGTGTCATTATATCTTCTTTAATATTATTATGAAAAGTCATGTTTTCATATTTTGTATGCTTTGACTTGTATAAGCCATTATTATTTTCTAACTGGTTTTATATCAATTCTAAGTTCATATAACATTAGTTATGTAACATCCATTCAAGAATTTTTGTTTTAGCTTTTTGAATTCATGAATTTTACATAGCTTGTTTAATGAATTTTTTTTACATTCATAAGCCTAGTTTTTGACTATCATGCATTAGCACTTATTTTCTTGCTAACTTTTATATATCATTTTTGTACAAGGTCATTCTTTTACCCTTTTGTATGTTTTAACTCAATCCATTATAATGTATAAAGCTCTTTTTAAGTTATATTTTTTTATCCAAACATATTTTTTAATTTTAACCTTCTGTATTTTATGTTTCATCTCATCATGATAAATGTATTTTCTATATTTATAGTTCATGTTCATAAATGTATATACAAGTATGCTGTTCTTTAAAAATGTACTCATGCATTCATATAATCATTTGAATTCATTTAATCCTCATAAAGCCTACCCCTTTTAGCATCAGTTCAACCATGGATGACAGTTCAAGTGCGAGCTAATTTCTTGAAAGGCTAGTGAAAGAAAAAGTAAAGAAATACTTAAAAAAGAATATGGAGAATATTATTTAAGAAGTGCTTAATATAGTTAATGTGCGGATTGTTACACCACTAAAAGTCAACTACCATAGGCTTCCACCTCCAAATCAAACTTTTTCCCTAATTTTATGTAAACCTCCTGGAAATACACCTATTAAGACTAGTAGGATGATGAATGTTATGAATTAACAAGTCAAGGTCTCATTTTTCAATTAGAGGCAGGGAGACAACCAATTTGTCTATGCTTTAAAAAAGAGAAAGCCACTTCCTTAACCATTATCTAAAATCTTTGAGAAACTCCAAAGAAAAGGATTGATGAAGCCTAAAGGACCCAAACCTTTACCCTAAAAGCTACTCCATATCGTGATCACAATGCTTATTGCAATTACCATCAATCCACTGGCCATACCACTGATCAATGCCATATGTTGCATAAGGACATTTAAGATTTGATTGATCAGTGCAAAATTGACTTGAGCCATATGGAACCTCATAATAGTTAGAGGAAGGATGTGATATGAATTCAGTATGAGAACTATGATGACGAGACACTTCTAGCATCTGGATTAGATTTAAGCAAGAATAATGAATACTTGAAGTTTAATATGATTTATGAATAAATCTAAATTGTAATAAAGAATAGTTTTCTTCTTAAAACTTGGTGTGATGTTATTTTCCAACTTTTCAAAAATAAAATGGATTATTTTTTTCATAATATTTATGTTTTTATCATGAAGAATGGTTATTCTCTTTACAATGTTTTTTATTAATTTTTTCATACTTGGCAAGTAAATCATGATTATGCACATGATATTATACTTAATTGAGTAAAAGAAATAAAAAAAGAATAATAAAAAATTAAGGAGGCAAAAGACCTTTTTTTGCCAAACTCTTTATTCTCTTTAAACCTATCATTTGAAACACTACCCAATAATATTTGTTCTCATTGAGTCTATTATTTCAAACTTTACCTTATAAAAATTTTTCTCTTTGAACTTGTGACTTGCCAAGTAATCAAGTATTGACGTGTCTCTAAAGCTTTTGTAAATATTTCATTTACTCTCATATTTTGATTTACTTGCATAAATTAAATTTTAAAAAGTGAAAATAAGTTTTCCTCATTTTGTTTTGAACATTATTTTGCCAAAAATAAATGCTCATGTAATTTTATTTGGATTTAATTGGTATTTTGTATTTACTAAAGTAAGAATGCACTAGGCGCTTACACTTTGGTTGTGTATGCTTACTTAGAGGGGGCATTTACACATTTAGGTAGATTTTCTACTATTTCACAAATCCTAGAATATATCATCCATTCTTTTGAGGTGAAATTATAATTGTATTCATGATTAGAAAAATGATTTAGGCATTTCTTTGTTTAACCATGTTTAGATTTCTTCTTCCCTACCATGTACATATGTTATACCGCTTGTTAATCCTCATATGCCTTTTTCTTGAATTATTGATAGTTGTTTATGTTTTCTTATATAACCTATATTCACTTACTTATTTAACCTAAACACTAGACCTTATCTTGATATTTGTCAGATCATTAATGAAAAATATGCAATAAAGATTATGTCGGTTCATTCATTGATGAATGGAATGGTTCAAAGAACTGGAATATTTTTAAAATAGGGTATGGGTAAGTAGAAAAAATAAAAATTAGAAAAGAAAAAGCTTAGAAGCCCATGAAATAGATACTACTTTCATCTATCTTCAAATTATGTAGATCCTACATTACTCATTCTTATCATTGACCTGTCATACTCTTACTTATCTTCATTTTCTTTTTTTGTTTGAGCCATTACCTTAGCCCCATTATAACCTTAATAAAAGTCCTTTTAATCCCTTTCCATGTAATACATATGCATTAGTGGAGAAAGTATTAGTTTTGCCTATGGGATTTGGCTATATGCATTGGAAAGCAATGGGGGTTACCAAATGCATATATGCTTATTTGAAGTTCAACAATCATTTTGTGGGTGGTCTGTACTATGCTTACTTGACAAATAAGAAATGCTAATTCATGATTCATGAAATAAAAGTGCCTTTATTTGAATTTTAATAAGTCCTCAGTGTGATTAACTCATTCAAAATTTATTCTCCGTATATACTTTTTACCTATGCATTTATCATAAATGTTGGTACTTAGTTATAAGGAAAATTACCTCTAAAGTAGCCAAGCCTAAATACTCGACCCTTTTCATGAAATAATCTCGAATACCTTTTCCTTTCTCAATATTACCATACCTTTTCTTCAAGTTACAAATGAACCAGTACTTTTTTTAAAAATCCTAAAGTTTCCTAAACCTAGATATGATCATCAAGGTGACTAGTAATGATTATATCACCAATAATTTTAAATGCATCTTTTTCCCTATAAAGATACATATTATATCCCGCTAAAAGAAAAGTCAAATATCTCTCTTAAGAAAAAGTTATAAATATGATGTGCTTGAAAAATATTTGATTAGAAAATCTTTTTAAAGGCTAATCAATAACAAGTATGATGTTATGTGCATGATTATGACTTATTTGCCAAATGTGTTCAAATTTATAACAAATGTTGCTTAAAGGGATCAACTTATTTTATGCTAATATAAAATTTTTAGAACATTTTGAAAAGTCTTTTGCTTACTTTAAAATACTTTTATGACTTATTAATGACTCTTTACTAGACTTTAAACATTCATTGTGGATAATGGTTATCCATCTGCTGGCTCATGTTTTAGATATTGATCACATACTTAGCCATATTTTGTACATAATCCGAGGGTATATTTAGTTGATCGTTTATTTAAGGGGCGTATATGGTTCCCCCTTAATTGTGGTAGAACGTGACATTGATCTTCAATCTAGTGGGCATATTTGTTCATTCGAGGGGGCAGGATTGTGGATCTTTAGTTATGAGGGTGTGTATTTAATAAAGATTATAGGGGTAAGATCAATTTAATTGAGGAAATGTTTGGGTGATTGGTAATTTGAGTGGCATGAGAAGTGATCTTCAGTATGCATGGTATAATGAGTTAATTTTCAATCTAAAGGGCATATGTTTAGTTCATCTTCAATATGGAGGCACAATTATTGTGTTACTAGTTATGGTTTTTGAAGCATCTTTGATCAAAATTTTGGCATTTTGTTCCGGGTACATTTACAACAAGATTCAAGTTAAAGGAAGTATTAGACTCAAACTAAGCTTGAATGTGTAGGACTTGTTACAACCTCCAATGGATGTCAATGATGGATATATGCAAACACAACACTTGTCTTTTTCTTTATAACTCTCTATATAAGATAGAAATTGAAGAAGAAGAAGGACACTCAACTCTTGAGAGCTATTTTCTTTTTATATCTATTTTATATATTGTAGAGAATGAGCACTTATGCATTAGCTTTTTTTTGTCTCTGCAAAACCCACTAACTCACATGACAATAGCTTGAGTGTCTTACACTCAAGCTAGATGCATGTGTGCTTTTGAGTGTCTCACACTCGAACTATATGCATGCATAGCTTTTTGCTTATATGGCCTCGCCATTTTAAATAAATGAGATTATTTTGGCTACAAGTATAACCTTAGTCTTTGACTTCATTAACTCTTAATGAGTTGGGCTAAGGTCTTAGACTTGTTTAACTCTTAAACAAGGCCTATGTATATACCAAACTAATTAAGACAACTCATGGGCCTATTTAACTCTTAAATAAAGTCCAAATATTATCCATCATATTTAATGCTCATGGTCCATCTCATGGACCATATCCATACTACAATTAGAGGTAAATATTAATTTAGTCCTTGAACTTAATATCACATATTAAGTCAAGTCCAAATTAATATTTAATTGATCACAATTATTCCTAACCTTCAAATTTAGATTTCGGGATATACTAGATCCCCGCACATGCATAAATCCAATTCAATTAATTAATTAAAGTCTTTAATTAATAATTAAATTAATAATTATCTTCATTGGTACAACTCTTGTGTGTGTATAACTTACTAGGTTCAAGTCTAATTGGCAATGAGAAATAATATTAGCACTTAATATTATGGTAACACCTTTCCATGCTAAATATAAAAATTCCAATTAATCACATTTAGTTCCCATAAGTCCTGAGTGACCCCTAAATATCACGACTACCTAATTAAAAATGAATGCTTTCTATAGATTTACAAGAACCATAGAACATAATTATCGTGCACTAAATATCCCTTTATTACAAGATCATGATATTGGTGAGAGTCATGGTTTAGTAAAACTCTAATTGCCTTAATCATATGACCTCATCTTCATTTCAATTCTCGATAAAACATGACTACTACTAGAAACTCTTTTCTAGGACCGAAACGCTTTTTGAGTAAGTCGAGTTTGACCTGGCCAGGTTCTTATTCATCAAGAATAACTTAGATAGCATAGGATCTTATCCCAGTTCACTCTAAGTAATGAATTCCATCTTGATCGATCACTCATCCCTACATATAACTAACTAGAGCCACCACATACTATATATCTATACATGGCTAGCACATGCATATAAGCGGTAATAAACTCTAACCAACCATATATGGATAACCGTGTCGCCTCAGGTTAAAGGACCATATGCACTATTATGTCCAAGATTATGATTATTGACAAAAGTGAATTTTTATACAATCACAAATCTTATGTCACAGTTCGATCCACCCATCACATGAGTATCCATATGTCTATTCTAATATTTCATATCAAGTAGTATGAGACTCACTACCTCCCACTATTGATATCACATACCGATCAAGGAAAATAGACAGAGGTGATAGTCTAGAAATTAATACTACTCTTATATTAATCCAACGACTATGAACATTTATAGTATATGTACTAAATGGGTTTGTCACTCATATTATCAACTCTTGACAATAAACTCATTTAATATAATACTAAAGGGTAAATATTCAAATAAACTTAACACTTAATTTAAATGAATATTTTATTACCATAGGGATAAAAGTATAATGTCATCATACAAGAATGGCACTAAGGCACATCTATACTAATACCTAGAGCTTAAGAAGTGTACTTTTTTCTTAAATTTTCATAAAAATAAAGCTCAAGACTTAAGACCAAAGACCCCCAAAAGGCTAAAAAGATGTTTTTAAAAGTGTTTACCTTTAGAAATTGAGTTGAGACTCACCAAAAGTTGGAGATTGAAGTAGAAATAAAAAAAAATGGTTTTAGGTTTGGTGTGTTTAGGCTTTGATTTTCATTTTGTTGTATTCAGGGTTAGAATTTAGGTGATTTGAGGTGCTGGAAATAAGGTTTAATTACTAGAATTAGTTAGGTTTTAGAGTGATTTTATGAGAGTTTAAGGATTTAAGAGATTAAAGAAAGAAAAGAGATAGGGTTTAAATTGTAATTTCCTAATTTTTTCTCATTTTTGGGTAGAATTTCTCTCTCGAATTATAAGAACACACACCCCTAAAAGGCTCCTCTCTTACTCCTAAAAGTCTCTATTTATAGGCAAAACAAGGTTATGGCAATAATATAATTAGCTTATATCAAATAAAGGTTAAAAGGAAAAAAGAATATATACATTGTCTCTACACATGATACTTGGCATAAAATATCTCAAAATAAAAAATTCATTGTTTAGTGATCAATCTAGAGAAATATGCCTTATTTTAATCGAGAAAAATAGTGACATGGATACACATGAGACCTACTTTAACCACCAAAGGTCAAAATTTTAACCTTTTACCAAACGGATCCTACAAATATAGTATGTTTTATTAAACACTTTTGAGCTTTAATTTAGCCTCAAAACCTCAGTTTGACACTTGAAAGTACAGTTGTCCAAAGTTTGACTTTTCTACAGTTGACCACCTAAGGTTAAATCAAGACTCTTAGGATGGAAATCGGGTCGAAAAATACCCTAAGCTAACCTATAAAAGTTCATTTTCAGGACTTGATCTTTACAATTAGAAGGCACTATCTAAGGAAGACTTCCCACTAATAGACAACCTAAACCAAACTCTTAAGGTTTGGTAAGGGTTGGTTTCAGTTTGGTTTGGTTGATAAAAGGCTTGAATAGTATTAAAATATTATCGGGTAAGGATTTAGAGTTTTGAATGGTTCTAAGGATTTAGAGTTTCGAATGGTTCTAAAATGGTTCAAAAATTATTTTCTTACATCAATCTCTTACAATGGTGAGATATTTTCATGTTTTTATAATTAGCCATCAAGATTTTAAAAATAACTCCCAACACAAATTCTTCAGATAAATTAATATTTCCAGCCCTTAGCTCCTCAAAAAGTTTATGATATTCATTGATTTACAACTGGATGTCGTTATTTTTTACCATCTTCCATTTATAGTAATTTTCTACTATAAACGTTTGCTTGCTAACATCTTCAATAGTGTATTTGGTGAGCATGGAATCCCATATAGTTTTTTCTTTTTTATAGGCACAATAAACATAAAAAAGCTCATCAGATAAATTAAATAGACAATCATTATTTGCATAGGTCCATGGATCAATATTATTTTTTGTTTTCACATCAAAAAGTGCCCATGCAACTCCATGCATATTTAAAGTGGAATGAACACATTCCTGCCACCTTTTAAGATGTTCACCTCCAAAGACCTCGATCTTTGAGATGTATAGAAATGGCTTAGAATATGTGAGAGTAGGCATACCGGTAAATACAGAAGCAGTGGGAGCAAAGGTATTGATAGTGAAGGCAACATTACTATCATTGGCAAGTGATGGGCCATTTCCAAAAATAGTGTTTGTCTTAGCAGGAAGGGAAGTTGTGGAAGTATTAGCAAAATTCATACTACATAAGTATATACAATCTTTAAGATTATAGTAAATATAGAATGAGAATGAAAGGAATATAAAAGTAGGAAGCATGAGTTGTGGATTGAACATTGTCCTTAATGATTATAGAAGCAAAGTGTTTTAATCCTCCAAGATTGAATAGGATCCTCCAGTATACTCCTATTTATACTGGAAGGCATGAGCTGTAAAATTAATACCCATTAACTCTGTCATTAACCCAACAACGTTTTGAAAATTGAATTTAAAAGATCATACAAATTGTTCATGATAAACCAACACTAATTAGCTAAGTGAATAAATATAAGGCATTTACAACTAAGGCATTTAAAGTTGTAAAGGTATGGTATTTAAACTCTTTTTGAAACTATAAGAATGCTATATTCAAGTTTTTTAGGTATGGTTAAAATAAATTCTTTAAAAGATCAAATAAATAAAGTGGCGAAATTGGGATTGGACTGGGCTTCATTTACATCTTGCACTCAAGGGAGGGGAAAATCCAGCGATTTGTACTGCTAATGGGTTTTCGGCTTATTCTGAATGGGCTCGATACTTCTTCCCACTTCTCACTCTTTACAAAATCCAACAAAGCATTTTTAATAATAAAGAGGAAAAAGTGCTCCTTCATTAATTAAGCCTTTTTAAAATATATATAACAAAACTGCCTTCTTTAACTAAGCTAAATATTGAAAATTAAATCATTGTTTTTATTATAGAACTATTTTCTCCGAACCCCATCTTCAATTATTTTATTTATAGGCTCTCAATGTTTGTTATTCCATTCCTATTATGTTGTCCGGTTTAACTATGTTTCTAAATTTTCTCCAAATTTTATCACTATTTTCTAATCAATTGCACCCTCTAACTACTTTTTCTATTTTTATGGCACTTGTAACATCTTAACTATATGTTTCCACTACTCCACTAGCATAATAACTAATTTTCTATTACCTCGTGCTTGTAATTTAGGACCACCCATAAATTATATTGGGATAAAGGTCAAATTGGATCCTTAACTTTACTCCAAAGTCGATGTTGGACCTTTATATTTTTTTTTATTCCGAATAAAACCTTTTCCTTTTAAAACTAGACCAAATTGGACCTTATGTTAAAAAAAAAAGGTTTACAGTTAAGTCCTATAGGTCAATGAAAAATTGAATTTTAAGGGTTCATTAATGAAAATTTATTTCTACTAATCGAATGAATTGATGAATTTTTTTAAAATGTATATTACTTTATTACAAAAGTTTTTGAAATTTTTTAAAATTTTATAGGCCTATATAAAATTTTTTGAGAAAAACTTTTAAAATTTTAAAAATATTTATTTATAAACTTTAAAAACTTCCATAATAAAATAATATACATTTTAAAAAGGAATTTCAACAATTATATTCATTAGTTGAAATTATTTTTCATTAATCAATTATTAAAATTAAATATTTCTTTAATTTATAAAACTTGATTGTAAAGATTTTTAATAGAAAATTCATTCACTTATTGGGTTTAGTTTTAAAAGAAAAAGTCCTACTGGGAACCAAAAAGAATATATATAAAAGTCCAATATTAACTATAGGATAAAATTGAGGGCCCAATCTGAAACTTGTCCCATTAATATTTGCACAATAAAACAAGGCTGAATGCGATTAATTATTTGCTCCACCTCTCCCCGCAATAGCTCCACTGCATAACCATTTTTCTATTTTCATGAACATCTATGACTTCTTAGTTGCATGTTCTACTTTTTCTCTAGTTGATTTTCTACTTCATCATACTATCATACTTGTAATTTAGAAACTATTTATCAATTATATTTGTACAAATTTACAAGTTTAACGTGATTTCTATCAACTAATTGCACCTTGAAGTCATTAATTTTTATTTTTATGGACCATTTTTTGAGAAATTTTAGTTTCATATTCCCACTCTCTTACGAGTTATGAAATTTGTCTTTTCTATTATATTGTATGTCTTATATTTATGAAACTTTTAAATTACCTATGAAAAAATCAAAATCCTGTACAAACGCAGGGTTCTGAAATATGATCTTTACTAGTGATTGTTTGCTCTTCTGTAGTTTATTTTTGGGTACATTAATTGGGAAATTTTGGTTGTTGCACCATTTTGCTGCCCTACGGAGGTTGTTGATCCCTCACGTTCTAATCTTTTGTTTTTTTTTGAACTGTACGTTTTAATCTTTTCATTCTTTTTGTTGGTTATATATATGCTAATCGTTGTTGTATATTTGTTTCATAAAATTGTTATTTTACCTTTTTATCTATTTAAGACTTTTTGTGCATAATTTTACAGGTTTAATAATTTTTATTATTACATAATAATAACATAAAATAATCATTTATTTTATATTATTACGAATTTGATAATTTTTGTTCATTAAATATGAGTTAAATTAAATGAACTAAAATTGGGCATGTTTCTAGAGTCCTTTGTAAACAGTAAAGTCAAACATGAAATAAAATTGTGGTGTGGAAGAAGCTAATGTAAATTCTTGTATGAATAATTAAATACTATATATAACTGAAGTTGTCATTATTACGGTAGTGCAAGTATGCACTAAATAATTAAATATATAATAAATATTTCTACTAATTAATAACTGATTGAATCACATTAAATTCTTGTGTAAAGTCTTACCCTAATAATAATATTATTATTATTATCATCTACTCTTTAGCCAATTATATTCATACATGCACTTTCTTTCCTCATAATTTCTCTCCTTTTTCATTTCTCCCAAAAACATTGCACACCATGGAAGAAGAAGATTGCAGCACAGTACTTGGTCTTGGACTGAGCATTGGCGATCAGTACGTAGCAAAAGTGCAACAAAGTCACAAGGATAAATCAGCTGTTTGCTTAGACCTCTCTTTTACCCTGTGCCCTAAACAAGAAGAAAAAGAAGGGGAAGACGACAAAGAAGAAGAGACTGTTAACGTAAAAGGGTCAAGTTTCAAGTCAGGTCATGATGAAGATGATCAGTATGAAGAAGAATGTACAACCAATAAAAGAATTGGCTTTAATAATAAGAATATCAGCAGAAAGAAACTGAGGCTCACTAAAGATCAATCTGCCTTGCTTGAGAACAGCTTCAAGCTACATAACACTCTTAATCCTGTACGTATACATTCTCTCTCTTTTCTCTTTGCAAATTTGGAGTAGGAAGTGTTTAATTTTATTTTCATTTGATTTGTGAAATCTTATCTTAATTTTTATTATATTATAACGTGGTTGAGGAAAAGCAAGCGTAGTAATTTCTCTTGCATGAAAATTTTGTACTGTTTTTTTTTTTCCACATAAACTTTCATCACCTTTCAAGTGATCATGGTTTTAGGAATGTTATATGATAATTTATCCAAACTCTTGATTATTTGTTTTATGAATGTTATGTGATCATTTATCCAAACTCTTGATTGTTTGTTTCATTACAAAGATAAATTTTTTTGTTTTTCTAGAAAACCAATTTCATTTGATATCTAATCTGTTAATAGAAAGGTTCTACGGTCTAAATACATTAATTTTACCACTTTTTATTTTTGGTCTAAACTACTAGAATAAAAAATTCATTAAACTGTGACTAATGAAATTTGATTCAGGTGAAATCATAAGAGAGCAAAGATCTCCCAACAATTATTTAACGTAACTGCGTGCACCATAACTCCAATTTTACCACTTTTTTTTTAGTAATATATATAGATTAATAAATTTCAGTTTTTTTTTTTTTAAGTTGCTAAAGGAATTGATGAAAATTCTAATTGTTCACTAGTTTCTTTCATGTCTCTTTTTTTTTTTTTTTTTTAACAAATGGTATCATGTTCTAGAATTCAGAGGTTGGTATTACTTAGTAACGGTAATCTTTACAAAAATAACAAAAATAGAAATGTTCTAACCTAGAATTAATTATGGAAATAAGTGTCATTAATATATATTTTTTCAGTTCATGTGGCCAATGACGAATAACTGATGGAATTTGAATGCAGGTTCAGAAACAGGAACTTGCTAAACAATTGGGTTTGACGCCAAGACAAGTTGAAGTTTGGTTTCAGAACAGGAGGGCAAGGTGTGATGTTAGTTAATCAAATGAATAAGTTCATTAATTAATTCTTTCATTATATACATATAGTTACTAGAGTAGAATGATATAGCTTATGGGAAAATAACAATAATAATAGGGGGCTTCCATGGTACCCTGGGGGTATAAATATCCCTCCAATATTTTACAGAGGTGTGATGTTAGTTTATCAAATGAATAAGTTCATTAATTAATTCTTTCATTATATACATATAGTTACTAGAGTAGAATGATATAGCTTCTGGGAAAATAATAATAATAATAGGGGGCTTCTATGGTACTCTGGGGTATAAATATCCCTCTAATATTTTACACAGTGGTTATCTTTTAATTGTAAATACTTACCTATTATATTAGAAGGGTATACATACCCTCAAAGTAGTTTAGAAATCTCCAATAATAATAAAAATAATAATTAGCATTTTGAATTGTTGCAACAGGACCAAGCTAAAACAAACTGAGGTAGACTGCGAATTCTTGAAAAAATGCTGTGAAAGTTTAAGCGACGAAAACACAAGACTGAAGAAAGAATTGCAAGAATTAAAAGCTCTAAAACTTGGAAGACCTTCTGCACCATCGTGTCTCCATCTTCCAATGTGTGCATCGTGTGAGAAAACTGCACCATTTGGACGTGGTCCTCAACTAAAGCAATAAATTTCGAAGCCGCCGTCTTAGATCTACAAACCTAATGATTTCCATTAATCATAATAATAATAATAGAGTTTCTGTATCATTATATTATTTATACGTTTAACAACCTTTTGATGTGTTAAGAAATGCTCAGTTCTTATATATGTATATATATATATATATATATATATATATATACGAAAGTACATTATTAATAATGATCTTTACTCAAAAAAAATTAATAATTGCTGATTCAGTTAACAAAATTGTGCATTGTTTTTTTTAACACGAGTTGCATGACCTGATACAACTAAAGGTTTTCTTGCATATGGTGAACCAAAATCTAAAAATCTTTTTCAGCCAAAATAAACACATGTTTGTTGCATGTGTAATTAATTTTTCGGTAGTTCGGTTCTTTTGTCAAATTCAATGAATGTGGGGCGTGAATGTGCTTCTGACTTCCAAAATTAAAAGATTCTACAAATTAAAAAAAGGATCAAAATAATTTTAAATTTTTAAACTCATTTTTGACAAAATTGCTTAAAATATATTATATAATTTTGTAAACATCAAATTTTAATAAGAGAAGTAAAAACATAAAAAATAATATAATTTTTCATTAACTAAATATGAATATAAATTTATGAGAAAAACAAAAAGAAAAATTGATGAAAAATAATAATTATAAACTTTAAGGAACTTAACAAAAGTTTGAAATTGAAAAAGATTGATGGTTATAATTATATTTAGGATAAATTACGATTTACCCCTTCTATTTTATCATATTATACTACTTCATCTCTAGCATTTCATGTCAAAATTTCAAGGTATATAATTGTCATTTTATGTTAATAAAAATATGTATTTTAAAAATTTGCAGATTAATATAATAGTGCAAAAAAAATAAAAATATGTATTTTAAATTTCAAGGGGTAAGTAGCAAAATATGATAAACTAGAGGGGGCAAATAATAATTATTTATAATTAATCTATATTCTACTGGAAGGTATAATTATCCTTTCATGTCAATTAACAGTAATTTTAATGAAAATATTAACAAAAGAGGAAAATAGTATGATAAAATGTCAAAAATGAAGTAGTACAATATGACTTCATCCCTAGGCTTTCACATCAAAATTTCAAGGGGTATAATTGTCATTTTATGTCAACAAAAATATGTATTTTAAAAATATGTAGATTAATATAATAGTGTAAAAAAATAAAAATATGTATTTTAAATTTCAAGGGGTAAGTAGCAAAATATGATAAACTAGAGGGGGCAAACAATAATTATTTATAATTAATCTATATTCTACTGGAATGTATAATTATCCTTTCATGTCAATTAACAGTAATTTTAATAGAAATATTAACAAAATAGGAAAATAGTATGATATTGTCAAAAAAAAGATGAACAAATATATTTTTAAAATGTCAAAAATAAAGTAGTACAATATGATAAAATAGAGGGGTAAATTGTCCAAATATTTATTGATTGATGGATAGGTTGGAGGTGCAAAGCTACGTATCTCACTTTATCTTTACAAGTTGTTTTCCCATACATAGTGCGGGTAACTTATTAACATAGTTTAACTAGTATGCAGATGATAACAAGTAGTAAAATGATAAATTAATTTATCATTCCCATGAGGATAAATCTACTAACTACTAACTAATTATGGAATTCTTTAACTAACAAACTCAGATTTAAAACAAAGAATTAATATAGACAATTAACAAGCAAATAACCAAAACTAATTAACTTGAAATTAATAGAGTTTGGGTTTGTTTCATAGTTAGTTTCAGTTCATGAAATCTAATTCACCTATTAGTTACAGGCAAGAATAAATTATTTTATATCACCTAAAGTATCTTTGGGCTTATTCAAGCATATTATAATTAGTTACTAATCTATTTTCATGTTTACTAGTTGATTAAAGTTTATTAATTTATTTTCCTTTCAAAAAAATTGATTAATATTTTTAATAATTTATTCTTTTTCCTTAAGATTTGCCTTATTTCTATATCAAATTGTCTAAATTTTATGAATTAGAAGCTAGTAAATTTACCCATAAACATACATGCAATCAGACCCTTAATCGAATATAAGAATTCAAGCATAATTAATTATAAAAGTGACTAAAAATCAATTCATTAATATAACTAAAATTGGAATCTAATCTCAATTCTAACTAGCTATACTCCAAAACTAAACCTTAAACAAATTTAGTTACTCGTGGTGGAAATCTCAAACACAACTAATGATCTAAACAAGGAATAGATAAAATAAAATTTGGTGAAGGGTAAGAACTTGTTTTGATCAAGAGCTTCGAATCCTCAATCTTCAAGCTTCGCTCACTTGTTGTCATCTAAAGACGGATATTTTTTTTTTTTAATTTCTTTTCAATTTATACTCTTTATTAATTAGAAGTATAATGAACATTTAATCCCAAAATTTCCAGGAAAAATGACTCAATTAATGTACGTGCAATGCGGCAACTCTATCCTTGCTGCCAGGAGCCATTAATTTTCAGTCCAAAACAGTGTAGCCGCGCTCCCAACCCAATGCCAATGCGCTATCCGTGCTATCCAAAATTTTTTTTGATGCACTACCTTGCAAAATTTGCAAAGCATCGCTGAAATCAACAAGCATAATTAAATCAATTTATACATATGGAGAAAATCAAAATTTTAACTAAAAACTAACTAAATTCTAATCTAATTCTATTAAATTTTAACTAAAATTCTAAATTAAATAACTAAAAATCAAACACAATTAGCATTCATCATAACTCTTTTATCAAAAAAAAATTAAATAAAAATTATATAATTATTAATTATATTAGTATGAAATTTAGAGTTATTTGTGGATCAAAATTCAAAAATGCGAATGTTTACTTAACAAAAAAAAAAAACTAATTTAACTACACTCAATATTAAAAAAAAAAAAAAAGTAATACATTATGTTTTGTCAAATATATATAACAATTTTCAACACATTATTTTTTAAAATTTATTACTTTTGGATATATATATATATTACACACGCACGCACCAGATACTTAACATTATGGTATTTATTTTAATATTTTATAGAAACAAAAATTTAATAAAATTACAAATTAAAATAATAGCATTTACAAAAAAAAATAAACTTGTAGAAATTAATTAAATTTTTTAAAAAATATATGCATTTATGAGAATAATAGGTATTTAAAATTACAAATTTATAATAAAACTATAAATATATAACTAAGTCATTTAAAAGTAAATATCTAATGATAATAATTATATTGATGTTGAAGTATAGACATAGAGTTTAAACAAATGATTTTAAAGTAAACTCAATTGATTTTGATACTCTATATTAAAGAGAAAATAGTTCAGATTTCAAAGGAGATTCAAAAAAAAAAAAAAAAAAAAAAAAAAGGAAAAAGGAAAACTTAGACAAAATAAAAAGGACAAAAGAAAACTTAGACAACATTAAATTCAATTACACAATTGGCAGGGAAGTGGAAGTATGAAGTTGATATATTTTTTACAAGGAAAATAAACTTTCACTAATAATAATCAGACTCTAAAACATCAAACAGAAAATATTGGAGGTCTATCCCTCCATGTACATCAATCTGCTATAGAATCAGTTGCCTTAGCTAAGCAGTGGACAATTTGATTAGCAGAACGCCTAGCAAACACTAATCGTGCATTGTGAAAACTTAATAATAAACTAGAACAATCAGAGGAAATGAAACCTGATAGACCTCATAGTAATGTCGTGTACTCTCCCACAAAAATTGCAGCAACATCTACTTCTATTCAAACAAGGAAAGATGCATTAGTTTAAGCCTTAACATCATAATCTTTGTTGTCATATCTGTCTAGGACTCTTCTTCCTTCATTGGTGCTATTTATTTCTCTTTACTGTTTGTAATCTTTACAAGTATCTTTTTTTTTTGGATGTCTCGATGGATTGCTATTTAATAGTTGTTGTATGTCTCATACAAGGTAAGGAATGTGAATTATTCTTACTTTCTAAAACTCTTATGGTATCAGAGCTTTTTGAGAGATCAAAAAATATAATTCCCATGGTCTCAACTACTCATAATGAAACAGACCTATCTTTACAAACTCTTCACCAATGCTCCAACCTTATCTCTTTGAAATTAGACAACTCTAATTATTTGCTTTGGCGATCACAGATGGAGCCATTAGTCAATAGTATTAACATGGCTCATCACTTGATTGAAGGAAAAGAACCAGCTAAAATCATTACCAAAGAAGGTGGGGAAATAGAATCCAACCCAAATCACCTTATCTAGGCAAAGAACGATGGTCTTCTTACGGCCTAGATATTTAGTAATATCAGTCCCGAAGTCCTCATATCTCTCGACAATGTGAGCTCAGCTGCTATGGTGTGGAAATCTATTGCTGAATTTATTCTCCCCACTACAGTTGAAAAGGAAATGGTTCTGACTGACTCTTTGATGTCATTAAAAAAGGGAAACCTTCCCTTGGATGATTATATAAAATAATTTAAAAGTATCTGTGATAGCCTAGGAGCCATCAAAAAGCCATTAGATGAAACTACAAAAGTTTTTCAACTTGCTCGTGGACTCGGTCCTAAATATCAAGATTTCAGGACAACAATGCTTTCTAAACCCTCATATCCTACATACAATTAATTTGTTTTATCTTTGCAGGCATATGAACAAATGTTTAACAGTATGAATGATAATCAAAATAACTTAATACATTATAATCAAGCCTTCATTAGCCAAAGAGGCCGTGGACGAGGTAGGAATAAAGGGAGATTTAATTCTCGCAGTCATGGATTCAATCTAGCCACCAGATACAACTCAAATCTGAGATAAAGCCATTATAACAATGACTAAAACAACTCAGCCAATGCTGCCAACAAACAAGAAAAGGTTGTATTCTAAATATACGGTAAATTCAATCACACGGCCTTGGAGTATTGGAACATATTCGATCACTTATATCAACCTGAAGACCACTTCCAAAAGGCACTTGCAGCTATGGAAATAAAAGATGATGATGATCCTAATCTTTACACTGATTCAGGTGCTACCACGCACATGATAAACAAATCTGGTAAGCTCTCTAAAATCATTCCTTATAAAGGGAATGAAACAATTATTGTTGGAAATGGTGAAAGATTAAATATATCACATCTTGGTGAAGGAAAAATTACTACAGAAAATGGTACCTTAAATCTGAAAACTGTTCTTGTTGTTCCTAATATCACAAAAAATCTTATCTCTGTAAGTCGATTAACTAGTGATAATGCTTGCACTATTGAATTCACTACTAATGATTATTTTGTCAAGTGTCCTCAGGGAAAAATCATAGCTAAAGGCCAAAGGCATGGAGGTCTTTATGTTCTAAATAATCTGAAACATCAAGCTTTGATTGCTTCTAAGAATGATGCCTCTCAAAATATTTGGCATATGCGCATGGGTCATCCTCACTCAAAGATTTTGAAACTTCTTCATTCAAAAATTTTTATTAATATTACAAATTGGAATCAACCAAAATCTATTTGCTCTAGTTGCTAAATGGGAAAGAGCTGTAAAATTCCATTTTCTCCATCTAATAAAATTTCTGAATTTCTTATTGAAAAACTATACTGCAATTTATGGGGTCCCACCCCAATTTCTTTTTGTCAACAATTAAATACTATGCTATAATTATTGATGATTGCACTAGATATTCTTGGATTTTTCTATTAAAGAAAAAATTTGATTTCTTTGCTCAATTTTTAAAGTTTAAAAAATTGGTGGAAAATCAATTTAAAAAAAATAAAAATTTTCAAAGCGATGCTGAAGGAGAATTTACTTCTCATGATTTTAAAAATCATCTTTCAAATTGTGCCATTTTACATCAGTTCTCTTGTCCTTATACACCCGAACAAAATGGCATCGCCGAAAGAAAACATCGCCATATCATAGAAACCGATCTTACCTTGATGTTTCAAGCTCATATTCCACTACGATATTGGGTTGACGCCTTTCTTACAGCTGTTCATCTTATAAATCATATGCCCTCTTCTTCCATTAATTTTAATACTCTTTTTTCTAAATTATTTAATCTTGATCCTCACTATCAAAATTTAAGAAATTTTGGATGCAGGTGTTTTTCGTCATTAAGAAATCAAGGAAAGAATAAATTCTCAAAGAAGACATATCCTTACATATTTGTTGGATATAGTCCCATTCATAAAGGATATAGATGCTTGTGCCCCATAACAAATAAAGTTTATATTTCTCGCCATGTTGTTTTTGATGAAACTCTCTTTCCTTATGCTCCTTAGGAAAAATCTCATGGTCAAAACTCTTTAGAAGTAATTACATATTTTGAACAAGAAGATGCTACTACAAAGGATTATTCTACTAAAAAAGGGAATCCACTTACCCTATCTGAAGCTATCTAAGACCTTAATGACCAAAGTGACAAGCACAACACTCCTCACAAAAACACCTGTACTGGTTGCCATATCGAGGAAAACACCACTATGCAATGTCACCAAGAACCTAATAATCAAAATACTCAAGTTCCTCTCCTTGAAAATGTGCCTCTACCTCCATCAGAATAAGACTATATCAACTAATCTTCCTCGCCATCTCCCCTCAACGATTTTGACACAACTCCATCAGCATAAAAGGATGCCTTCACTCATAACTCTGCTGACAAGGCTGCTAAATCTCAAGAAGATAGTGCAAGAATTAGGCAGCCAACTATTCCACTTGAGAACACTCAAACTTTTAACAATTATATTGACAAATTACCTTCTTTACTCACTAGTAATTTACCTGATTTAACTGATAAAATATTCATTGATTTCACTAATGCAGGTTCAGGTTTAGGTCATGATCATACATACAATCATATGGTGACTAGAATCAAATTATAAAAAAATCCATAATTAAATCCTTCTCTTGCTAAAGAAACTCAATTGCTTCAAGATAAGAAAAATCAAAAAAGTCTCATCACTACTAGCAAGAACGTCCATTTCATTCCCAAGAATCACAAGAAAGCTCTCTCAGTTCCAACTTGGCACAATGTAATAAACCAAGAAATACAAGTCTTACATGACAATCAAATGTGGATCCTTATTCCAAGACCTATAAATTACAATGTCATAGGTTCAAAGTGGATTTTCAAAATCAAATACAAAGAAGATGGGTCCATTAGGCGATACAAAGCTCGCTTAGTTGCTCAAGGATATACTTAAGTAGAAGGGATGGACTACAAAGAGACCCACAGCCCAGTCATTAGGACCACAACCATTCATCTTGTCTTAGCTATAACCACCACTTTAAATTGGAAAATGCATCAATTAGACATTAAAAATGCCTTTTTTCATGGTTGTCTGAAGGAAACCATTCATATGGAATAACCTCTAGGTTATAAAGATCCCGAACTCCCTGACCATGTGTGCAAACTACAAAAGTCTCTTTACGGGTTAAAACAAGCACCTCATGCTTTGTTCAATCACCTTTCAAAATTTATAATCCATATTGGTTTTCATTGTAGCAAAGTTGAATTATCTCTATTCATTCTTCGATTAAACAAAATAGTTGTACTAATATTTGTTTATGTTGATGATATTGTGATAACAAGTAATGATGAAGACTATGTTCTCACTCTCATCAAGTAACTTAGTTTAGAATTTGCATTAAAAGACCTTGGCGAACTACATTATTTTCTTGGAATAAAAGTTCATAAATTTTCAAGAGGCATCACTCTCTCGCAAAGCAAGTATGCTCATGATCTTTTTACTCGTGCTAAGATGTTGAACTGCTCTTACAACAATACTCCAATGCCATTAAAACAACAACCTACCCCAACTGACTTAAAGAAAGTTTATGCTAAAATGTACCGAAGCCTTGTAGGAGCTTTACAATACCTCACCCACACTCATCCAAATATTATTCATGTAGTAAATAAAGTTTGTCAAAAACTTCATGACCCAACCGAAGGTGATATAAAACTGGTCAAGTGGATACTCAGATACATTAAAGGTACTATAAATTATGGTCTCAAATTTATAGCACAAAGTTCTCTCAAATTGTATGGTTTTTACGACGCTGATTGGGCAAGCTGCATTGACACAAAAAGAAGTACCACTAGTTATTGTATTTTCTTGGGAGCTAACTGCATCTCTTGGTCCTTAAAAAAATAACCCACTGTCTTAAGGTCAAGCTCCGAAGCTGAATACAGTTCTATGACAAGTACCACTGCTGAACTGGTTTGGATTACTTTTCTTTTATGAGATATTGGCATCCCTCTTCATGATACACCTCAACTGTTTTATGACAATAAGAGTGCTCCATTCATGATGATTAATCCTATGTTCCATGCTAGAATAAAGCATATCAAAATTGATTACCACTTTGTTTGTGAAAAAGTGGCGGTTGGTGCTCTGAATACTCATTATATCCCCTCTACCCACCAAATTGCAGATGTCTTTACTAAACCCCTCCCTAAGCAAAGTTTTACTATGTTTTATCACAAGCTTGGAGTTCACTATAACACTACCTCTAGCTTGAAAAAGGGTGATATACCTCATAGTAATGTCGTGTACTCTGTTGGACATTTGCTTGATCATCAATCTAAACCTTGGTTTTGATTTTAACAAACAATTTTGATTATCTAATACTTTTATTTTAGTGTGATTATAAGCTAGGTTGTTCTCAAGTGTTAAGGACAATGTGCATTGATGGTTGAAACTCGAATAAGTCCTCAAGACATCATTCCAAATGTTGGAATAAGCTTTTGGTTAAATTTAAAGCTTCATTAAATATTTAAGATGCCATTCACAATATTTCTTGAAGCCCTATAGAAGTGCACAATAAATTTAAATCAATCGGAGCCAAAACATGCAAGTTATGTCAAGTGTATTGAGTTGAATTAACTCAAATGTTGGAGCACATTTTTGGGTGATTTAAGGATTTATAAATCACTCAAAATGTCCCTAAAATTATTCCTTAAAGTCTTATGAAGTTTTCCCTTAAGTTTGAGGTCAATCGGAGCTCAATTGTGCAAGTTATGTCAAGTTTCATAAGGAGGCAGCACTGCTCACGAGCCAAGTCATGACCGGGAGCTCGCTAGTGAGCATCATAGACAGGGATGCTCACGAGCCAGGTCATGAGCCACTCTGATTCGTAAGGAAGCCACTGTATGCTAAAAATTCACTCTAATGGCTAGTTTTTGATGCTCACGATCGTGAGGAAGCCTTCCAGCTCGTGAGGAAGCACCTAACAGATGAAAAAGTCATCTTTTGATGCACAAATTAAGGGAGCATGTGGGGCATAACTTCTACCATCTCTAACAACTCATTTTTGGCTTCCTCTATAAATAGAGATGTCAAAAACATGTTAGAGGTTACACACATTCATTCTCTTCAATTCTATAACATCATTTGTGGTTACTTAGTTCTTTGTATAATCATCTTTACTCTTTTTGAGAGAGTTGGGTTTGTGTGTAGAGTTAGGAACTTCTCATATACTCTTTCTTTAGGGATTGAAGAATTAGGTAGTAAGGTTCTTACTCTTGTTGGTTTGTGTTGAGCCATATCAAAATACATTGATTGTGAAGGTTTTGGAGTGAGCCTTGAAAACTCTTATTATTGGTTTTGTGTTGAGCCAAGAAAAATACTCTTGTTTATATAGTTTGAGTTGAGC
>CATIWO010765828.1:0-22740 GCA_949673435.1 Macaranga tanarius | reverse complement strand
TTTTTTGAAATATTTCAATATTTTTGTGGCATATTAATATACATTTAAATATTATTCTTTTAAATCTTTAAAATTATTTATTTAATATTTTTAAAGTTATATATTATAGTTCATTATTTTAAAATGATAAACTTTTAGTATATTAATATAATATATTATTATTTTTAAATTTAAACACATAAATGTAAATTATTTAAATATATATATATATATATATATATATATATATATATATATATATTTGTAGTTAACTATAATAGAAAAATATTTTACTACTATAAGTGTTATATTACTTAAAACATTTTGACGCATAATATTAAAATATTTTGATATTATATGTATTAATATACAAATTAATATTATAAATAAATAAAATACATTTTAATATTTCAAAATTATTAAAACATTATTAGAGAATAAACAAATTATCTAGTAATATAATATATTAAAATATATTTAGGCCTTAAATATGATTTTAAAAAATAAAATTTTTATTTTTATTAAATGTGTTAACAAATATATGGACTAATTAGTTAACTAATTAAACTATTAGGGGTCTCTTTGTAATTTTTGTTATTATATATACTTATATCTCATACAACATGGGTGTAAATGATATTTTTAGAGCCAATTTAACTTTTATTTCAAAGTTTATGGAGTAAATTGATGAAAAAGGTCAAAAAGAAGGCAATTTAAACCTTTTCAAAAAATTCAAGGGCAAAATCGAACCTTATTCTGAAGTAAAAATATGCGTTCAACCATTTAGAAAGTGCAAATGACATTTCTTTTGTATATTAATGAACAATTACAATTACATTTTAGGATTCTGAACATTTGGAACATCAACAAACCAATTCCCTTATGTGGGTTTTAAAAAAAAAATAAAAACCAATTTCCTTGTGAAAAATTTCAAGAATATATCAGAAAGCCCAAGTCTAGCACAACATGTTCATAGTTAAGCATCGAATGTTCAAGAATAAACAAGAAACTTCCATAATTAAAAGCCCAATTATAGCTTGCTCCAGAATTCACCACAACCCTTCATCAATTGCTTTAAATACGAATCCTATCTTCCTCATATTTCACCATCCAAATCAAGCAGCATTGTGAACTTCAATCAACAAGTAACCACACACATCACCACAATCATTCTCAGATATAAAAGAAAAAGAATATGGTAATGATCCCAAGCTTCTTCGGTAACCCAAGAAGAAACATCTTCATCCCTTCTCTTCCTTTGACCTATGGGATCCATTCAAAAATTTTCCAATTTCTTCTTTATCTTCATCTTTAGCTTTCATTCATGGAGCATGCATAGTCTGGAAGGAGACCCCAGAAGCTCATATCTTCAAAGCGAATCTTCTTGGGCTTAAAAAGGAGGAACTGAAAGTAGAGGTTGAAGATGGTATAGTGCTTCAGATCAATGAAGAAAGGAATGGGGATAAGGAAGAGAATAAGAATACATGGCACAGAGTGAAGCACAGTAATGGCAAGTTCTTTAGGAGGTTTAGGCTACCGGAGAATGCAAAGATGGAAGAGGTTAAGGCTTCAATGGAGAATGGAGTGTTGTCTGTTACTGTTCCTAAGGTGGAAGCTAAAAAACTTAATGTCAAAGCTATTGATATCTCTGGTTGAGTCATTTATTATATAGAAAAAAAATGAAGTTGCGGATATGGAGTTGCATTTTTATTTTCATGTGATGTCATAATATACTTTATTGTAATGGAATAAAGATATACGATACATATTAAATTACATAATTTTTCTTTCAGATACTAATTGCACACCACAACCGAAAAAAAAAGTTGAAAAAATTATAAAAAATCCTTATTTTACAGAGGAACATGTAATTATTTTTTTATAGGGAAAAGGGAGGGGCTGAGACTCGAACTCGAGACCCTCTACACTGCCAGTGAAATTCTTAGCCACTAATCCAAGGTGCGCTAGCGAGGAACATATAATTATTGAGGAGCCATTTTAGTAATTTATCACTCTGCGTGATGAAACTATTCACGTCGCGCAGTGCAACATAAAGTTTTACCTTTTTCTTTAGTATATTTATTATATACTGTTTATTATTGGAGTCCTCCTAAGGATTAGGAATGTTTTAGCTATTATTAGAGAAGTATATATTTCTAGTTACTAGATCAACATAATTTTTTCTTAGAAAAAAAAATGGATCTTATCATTTCTTTCGTGGCGCAGCATGAAGCAAATCTTTACCCTTTTCTTTATTATATATTGTTTATTGTTAGAGTCCTCCTAAACTTAGGGTTATCTTAATATATCAACAATTATTGATAGCTTGATCACCGTTTGATTAATTATCGTTCAATTAATAACCATACATTTAAATTAAATGATTTCTTTAGGAATATCTTTTTTTAGAGGGATATGCATTTTATTTATTGCATGATTTTCTAATATAGTTTTTAATGCATATGCCAGATGTACATAAGGAACCACAGCTGCAGTAGAATCCAATACAAATTGGGGATGAAACAATATATGAGGTATAGGATTCCACTACTAATGATGATCTCATCAATAAAATTGATGAAATAGTTGGATAATTGTAACAAAATTTTGCACCAACTGAAGCTTGTCAATATTTGCTCATAATCTGTGCCATATGAAAGTAGAACAGAACACTTTTTTTGTGATTTTCTGATGTTGTATGATTACTTTTCTATCGTTATATGCTTTTATTTTTCTGTGCAAACAACTTTATTTTAAAGGTACATTTATTCATGTGCACAATCACATTTATTTTTCTTGTAGGTCTTTAATCCTTTCAAAACTTTTGGTAAAACACAACGGACATCATCAGGATTGATGATTAAGAGCACTGCTTCTACTTCCACTCCTGATGGCTCACTAATGTTTAAGAAAGGAGGAAAGACCTATAAGAAAAATATGAGGAAAATGTTTAATCCAAAGTTAGAGCCTCAAATTAAGGAGAAGACTCCATTAGTAAGAGCACCCATAACCCTATAGCATCTAGTACGATTTGACTAAAAAATTTTAAGGTAAAAGCACTGCCTCAAGTTGATACATTGTTGTATGATATCTTTTTTTAGATATATCAATGATTAGTTCTATTAAACGGTGATTAAGCTATAGTATCTAATATGATTTAACTCTTATTTAGGAATTAAAATCTTATTTGGAATTAAATTCTTATTACTTATCTTGAAGAGCTTCCTATATTGAAGAGAATCCTTGGTTAAGATGGATTTTATATCCTCTATAAATAAGGCTACATATATATGTGTTATGTGTGTCAAGAGTATTGTAGAGACACCATGAATGCCTTGTGCTCTACACGTATGCCAAGTAGAAAGCTTGATTAGGTATAATTGGGGCTAAGTATTGAGTGTTTATCTCTATATTATTTTTTTGTATCTTTAATTAATTAGTGAATTTATTCCTCCTTCGCCCGTGGATGTAGGTTTACACCGAACCATGTTAATTCTTATGTATTTTATATTTTCTCTATTTTTGGTGTTGTGTTTGTTTATTATCTCAAATAATTTTTGATCCTCTCACGCTTCCATAAACCCGAATTCTTAACAAGTGGTATCAAAGCTATTTATAATTATTTGAGATTTTGTTATGGTGACATCAAAATTTGAGATAGAGAAATTGGATTGAAATATGAGCTTTAGTCTATGGAAAATAAAAATTGGCATAAAGCTTTGTTGGAGAAGGAGAAATTGGCATCTACAATGACCAAAGAAAAGATGGAGGATTTAGATGCAAATGCCATGGCTACCATTCAATTATGTTTGTCGAATGAGGTGTTGCGAGAAGTTATTCATGAGAAAACAACTGTAGCATTATAGGCGAAACTTGAGGAGCTGTTTTTAAAGAAAAGTCTCTCGAATAAACTCACTGTGAAATATCATTTGCATATGCTTAATATGGTATAAGGTACCTCCTTGAGAACCCATATTGATGAATTTACATCCATCATGATTGACTTGAAAAATTTGGAGATTAAGTATAAAGAAGAAGATTTGGCTCTTATATTGCTCCGTTCTCTTCCTGCCTCCTATAAGAATTTTAGAGATACTCTAATTTATACCAAGGAAATATTGAAGGTGGAGGATATTAAATTGGCTTTGTTTTCAAAGGAGCTTATGGATAAGGAGCTTGTTCAAGACACTAGGGCAACTGCAGATGCTCTATTGGTGAGAAATCTGGGTAGCAGTTCGTGGTACCAAAAGAAGACCTATCATTATTGCAAGAAAAATGGGCATTTAAAGGCTGATTATTGGAAATTGAAGAGAAAGAATTAGCATAGTGAATCCATAGAAGCCAACTTTATTGACGAGTTTGAAGGTAATGTTCTCGTTGTGACTGAAAATTTAACCAATTTTAGGCAATGGTGGATATTTGATTCTGGTTGTGATTATCACATTTGTCTCAATAGAGATTGGTTTACCATCTATGAACTGGGTAATGGTGGTTTTGTATTAATGGGCAACAACCATCCTTGCAAGATTATTAGTATTGGTTCAGCTAGGATTAAAACCCATGATGGTATAGTGAGGACTTTAGTTAGAGTTAGACATGTCCCAAACATGTTTAAGAATCTCATCTCGTTGTCCATATTAGAAATTGGTGGTTATAGTTTCGTTAGCGGCGATAGGATTTTGGATATTGTTATGAATGCCATTGTGGTGATGCGAGCTAGACGTATTGGTAGATTATATGTGTTGCAACGATCTACCATGACATGTACTGCTATATTATCATCTCATTCTTCTATATTTTTGGGCGGAGTCAATTTTGGTGATTTATTGACAAAGGCATTTTGGAAGAGCAAGTTCAAGTGGCTCTTCGACTTGTTTTAGTGCTCGAATATTGCAGACATTTTTGTGCTCTTCAATGCAAATAAATGCTTGCCCGATTGGGTTAATAGAAGCAGTGATCACCCATAACCCTAAACCCTAATGTATAGGGATATCCTGATTATCAGTAGCATGCTCCTTTTTTTGAGAAATCATTTTTTTTCTACATATCCATAAAGAAATCATTTAATTTAAATGTGTGGTTATTAATTGAACGACGATTAATCAAATGGTTTTTAATTTCATTTGTATACTTTTTGGCAATTTTTAATGTGTAGTTTTTTATGCTAAATTAAAATATATGTTTTACTATATTAACTGTCTTAGGTACTTGTTTCAAAAAAAAAAAAAAAGACTGTCTTAGGTACTATTCTAACACCAAGAAAAATATTGATACTGTATTAACACTAGCAATAACTAATAGTATTTATGTGATTTATCTGGAAAATAAAGAGATAAATACAATAAGTACTTTATAATTTAAGTGTTTTATTTAACAATTCAGTACCTATGATATCATATTCATATCATTTAGATAAAAAAATTTGTTGCAACTCATGATTTTTCTCTCCTTCGACATTCAAAAATTAAAAATTTAGTATAATTTGATAAAGAAGAAATAATAAGTTTGTCCATGATAATTTTAGGTAATAATAAAAAAATTTAAAAATATATTTTTTTATTTTTTATTTTTTTACTTGACAGAAAGATTCTGAGTACTACTAATGACATAGCTGCTAAATTCAAATTGAACTTGATTAAAATTAAAATTTAAAATTTTCAAATATTAGAGGAGAGATAAACCATGAGTTAATAAATTTAGTCATGTAACTAGTATGAATATAAAATTACAAATATCGAATTGTCAAAACAAAAGAAAAAAAAAAGGAAAAAACATAAACCTCTGACAATAAAACACTTGAACCATAGGATTTTGTTCATACTTTTCCAAAAATAAAATATATGCAGTACACCATGAAACATTTGGGAATAAATCTGTATCACTCAAATTTTTTTGTTATATTTTTAATTTCGTTTGCCAGTTATATGTGGGCAATGTTTCCACACACAAAGATCCAGATCTCTTTCTAAATTCAAAAAATTTTGACGCTTAAAGATTTGAAGGAAAAGGACCAACTCTATATTCATATGTTCCCTTTGGAGGAGGACCAAGGATGTGCTTGGGCAATGAGTTTGCTCACCTACAAATGCTCATTTTAGTGCACAATATTATTACAAGATTCAAATAGGAAATGTTGGTTCCTGATGAGAGAGTTGTATATGATACCATGCTAGCACCATTGCAGGGATTAGGGGTTCATCTTCACCTACACTTGGATTAATAGTAATATAAGTACAATTGTGTTATTAGTATTGCAACTCATAATTGTGTAAAACATAAGGGATTTAGGGACATGTTTACCATTATTTTCTTAAGAAATAATTTTTTTTAAAAATAAAAATTCACTATATTATATTAAATTAAGGAAGATGAGGTAAATCCTCCAAGACACTGAACATAAGATGGAATATCCTCTATTAAAATAATTTCTTCTTGGAGGATGAGTCCCATTTGGCTATGTCTTAACCTATGTCTTAGGAACATCTCAAATGCTACCATTGCATTATTGGTAATAAGATGTAGTAAGACAAAAGTAGTTTGCTAGGTGAAATAAGAAAAGGCAAAACCTGCTTCAACCAATTAGCAAGTATCTTTAAAATAATTGTATAAAGTATATTACACAAGTTTATAGGCATCAGATCTTTTATAGACTTATAAGTAACAAATATATGATTAAGATGTCTGTAGAATTTAAGAATTACAAAACAAAAGCAGTACCATCAGAACCCATAATTGACCAAAACTTTTGGTAAAACACAACGGACATCATCAGGATTGATGATTAGAGCACTGCTTCTACTTCTAATCCTGATGGCTCATTAATGTTTAAGAAAGGAGGAAATACCTACAAGAAAAATATGAAAAAATGTTTAATCCAAAGTTAGAGCCTCAAATCAAGAAGGAGACTACAGAATTCATTTGCTTCGAATGCAATAAACTTGGACATCTGAAAGCTAATTTGCCTGAGTACTTTTGGGCTGAAGTTATCAACATAACATAATATATTTTGAATAGAACTTTGGTAAGATCTTCTTTAAAAAAGACTCCCTATGAATTATGGAAATCTATTGAAAATCCTACAAATGAGCAAGAAGAACAAGCTGAAAAGACTCAAGAAAGGGAGAATGTTCAAGTTCAAAGTCTTGATCAAACTGAAGAAAATCAGAAGGAGAAGAATCCAAAAAATTAGTCTGATCCATTGCCAAGGTTTCAGCCTAATGAAACTCAATAAAATTAATAGAACTTCAATAATGACCTACCAAATGATTGGAGGTATTATAGACATTATTCAAAGGACAACTTCTTGACAGGTCTATCAAGTAAGCTCACAACAAGGAGTGCATTCAAAAAAATGATTAGAAATATGGCATATGTCTCCAAGATAGAACCCAAAATAGTAGATAAACCACAACAAAATGAAAATTGGATTCTGGCAATGCAGAAGGCGATAACTCAGTTTAAAAGAAATAGCGTCTAGAAATTAGTTCCTAAATCAAAGAGCCAATTTATAATTAGAACTAAATGGGTATTCAAAAATAAGCTGGATGAGCATGGAAATATAATAAGGTACAAAGCAAGACTGGTTACTAAAGGTTACAACTTAGAAGAAGGGATAGATTTTGATGAGACATTTGCACTGATTGCTAGACTTGAAGCTATGAGAATTCTTTGTGCTTTTGCATGTCTCAAAGACTTCAAGCTATACTAAATGGATGTAAAAAGTGCTTTTCTCAATGGGTACTTAAATGAAGATGTGTATGTGGATTAGCCCCCTAGTTTAAAGAACCATAATAAACCTGATCATGTCTACAAGCTAAAAAAAGCTTTATATGGTCTCAAATAAGCCCTCAGGGCTTGATATGAAAGATTAAGCAAGTTTCTATTAGAAAAAGGGTTTACAAGAGGAAATATGGACAAAACACTCTTTACCAAGAATCAACTTGAGGATATTCTGATAGTCCAGATTTATGTGGATGACATTGTATTTGGTGCCACCAAGGAGAGCATGTGCAAGGACTTTGCTGATATAATGATGGAAGAATTTAAAATGAGTATGATGAGAGAGCTGAATTTCTTTTTAGGTCTATAAATAAAATAGTGTGAAGATGGAATTTTCATAAATTAGTTCGAATATGTCAGAGAGCTACTGAAAATATTTAAGATTTCTGAAGCTAAAGCGAACAGAACCTCCATGAGTGTAAGCACTAAATTGGAGAAGGATGAGAAAGGTAAAGATGTGGATAGCAAGGTATATCGAGGAAGTAAAGTTGATAAAAAAAACTCTTCAGGCACATGTCAATTTCTTAACAATGCTCTAGTTTTTTAGTTCAGTAAAAAAGCAAACTTTAGTAGCATTATCAACTGTTGAAGCTGGATACATAGCAGCTGGAAGTTGTGTGTCTCAAATTTTATAGATTAAGCAAGAATTGGAGGATTATGGCTTGAGGTACACTCACATTCCAATTTTGTGTTATAATACAAGTGTCGTAAACTTAACAAAAAATTCTATTTTGCACTCTAGAACAAAGTATATTGAAATTAGGCATCACTTCATTAGAGATCATGTTCAACATGGGGATATCGAACTAATTTTATTCTAACAAAAAATTAGTTTGCTGAAATTTTCACAAAAATCTTAGGAGATTATTAGTTTTGCAAAATCATAAGGGAACTTGGATAAATAGTGAATCTTTTAATTAGTTTTGCAAAAAATTTAGTTTGCTGAAATTGGGATCATAGTGAATCTTTTAATTCTTCATTGTTTACATTTTTTACTTATGCATTTTATATTTATATTGTGTAGTAATTTTTTCATGCACTTACATCATCATGCATTTCATGCATATTTTATTTTATTTTATTTTTTTCCACTTAGAATTTGTACAATATTCTTGGCTAATTCATATAATTTAGAAATTTAAGGTTGAGTCTAAATATATCTTGAAATTAAATTTTTTTTTTTGGTCTTGATTAGTGTGTCATGATATATTTTCTTTTATCTTTGAGATTCCAATTTGCCTCCTTTATCATTATCACTCATATGAACCACTTCAAACTGGTGCTCATTGAATAATTTTTCTTGTTTGGATAAAAACAGTGTAACCTAAAATGTTCAGCTTATGAACATCAATATCTGTGTTCTAAAAAGTTGTTTAACTTAGTTGCTCTATTTAAAAATATTTGAAATTAAGTCTTCTAGAATATTGGGTTAGGACCAATTACCTCTATGTCTTTGACAAATTAAAACTATTTTTTTTTGTAACTAACTATTTCTTTGAATTCTCTTTTCATTTCTAATTTGAATGAACCAAATTTTTTTCTTTGAAACTCCATCTCTTATTTCTTAACCGTGCTCTACTTTCTATTTAAATATCTTGTTGATTCTAAAAGTTTAATGGGAAGAAAAAGTAAAATAACCAATGAATCAAGTGCTAATAGCTCTAAGAGATCGAAGAAGATGAAAATAAAAAATAAAAATAAAAAAATGGAGAAACCGGAAAAAAAATGTTTCGAGAAATTGAAAAAAAATTTGAAAAAGAGAATATGAAGAAGAAAAAGGTAGAATGTAATGACTAGAGCAGTAAAAAAATGGTGGAAGTGAAACAGAATGAGAAGTTAAGAACATGCTGAGAATTGAGATTTTTGTAGATAGTGAAGCTAATGATGAAGCTTAGTCTAATGTCAAAATGCAAAAAAATAGAATGAGAAAAGTTGAATTCTCATGGCAGAACAAAAGAGACTTATTAAAAATATATCAAGATGGCTTGAAGATTTCATTACTAAGTGCTGGAATGAGGTTGACAACTTTCTCAAAAAAAAAAAAAAGAGCATGCTACTGACAATCAGGATCAACAGGATATGAGGATGGAAGAGTTAAGCCCCAACCTGTTTCACCTAAACTATCACTGTCTATACCATACAGCACCACCATAGAGAATAACTAGATCCACCTTCCTTTTTTATACCAATCCTGAAGCTAAGGGAAATCAGTTATGAACCAAACCTGATAGATCCAACTTCATTTTTCATACCAAACCTGAAGCCAAGGGAAATCAGTTCTGAACCAAACCTAAAGGAGTCTAGTTTCATTTCTTTCTCTTATAAACAATTAGCTTAACCAATTTTTTGATGCACTGCTTATTATGTTTATTTGCTTATCTTTATGGTTATACTTAGTTTAATTCTTTCCCTCTTTATTTTTTTTGTTATGCTTAACTTTTTTTATTGATGACAAAAAGGAAGAGTAGAGTATTTGAGTATTTGATTTCTTGATTGTCATTGATTTCTTATATACATTGCTTGTTGAAGCTTGTTGAACTTATTCATTTGAACTTGCTACCAGCCTTATATACATTTCTTTGGTGCTAGTTTGCCTTGCATTTTCTTTTGTTATTAATTTTTGTTCTTGATCGAATTATGTCCTTAGTTTCTTATTTTTGATTTGAAGAAAAATTCTTAATATACTGCAGTAATTTTGCTTTTTGTTCAATCCTCTGAACTATAGTTTTATGTCATGATAAAATTAAATTGATATATTTTATGTTCGATCTTTGATTTCTTTCTAGTATGACTTTGATCCAGAATCATTGATAAATTCAGGAGAAGAAATTTTGCACAAATTTAGAGGTAACCCTTTCATTCTTTTTAATTATGCATAACATTGTGCATATTAGCTCATTATTGAAATATTTTGTTTATGTGAAATTAAATTTTTACCAAGTTTTATCATCATAAAAAAATGGGGAGATTGTTAACTAAAGGTTACCACCTTTATTAATTTTTATGATAACAATATTTGATAAAAATGGGTACTAATGGTTTTGTGCAAGTGATGTATAAAGGACCATCAAAGAAAAAGTTCAATTGTAAAGTGAAGTGGATCCAGTCCAAAAGTTACAAAGATTCAAGGCATGAAGCTCAAAAAGACTCTTGAAGACCATGTAAAGAATGGTAGGATATTTTGATGTTTTAGATGTTTTATTAAGGGTAAAAGAGAGAAATAATCTTAGTCTTGGAAGCCAAAATTTTCTATTTGCACTAAATTGGCAAAAATCGTTTTATGAAAAAAATTGAAGTTTTAGTCAAATTATATACAAAATCGGCAAGATATTATTTAAATAGGAAGAAAGTGTTTATAAAAGTCAAAGATTGTTTTGGAAAAGATTTTTCATGTGACAAATCTGGAAATTTTCTGATAAGCTAATTCAGGAAGGTTGACTTAAAAATCAGTTTTGTGCTGATTTCTTGCACATACGATTTTGTTTATATTTTTCATATGTTTTGAATCTGAAATATTTATTAAATAGTTTGGTATCTAGGGCAATTCTTTTTGCATATATAAATATTATTTACCAATTATTCAAGAGTGTGTGTGTAGAGAGCAAAATTAATTTTTATTAAAAGGTTTTATTATACTTCATTGATTGGTTTATTTTCTGTCTAATATCCATAGGTTTGCTTGTAATTTTTGAGAGAAAGACACACCATTTTTGAATTCGTTGAGCAGTGGATGCTTAGTTTCTAGAGCTAATCAAAACCAGGGTCGTATATAGTTTTCTGGATTTGTTGGGAAAACCAGTAAGGGCATTAGTTGCTGGAGCTATTAAAAATCAGTTCAGGTGATAGCTTAGATTAGGGTAGATCTAAAGTTATTTTTGGCTTGTCTCTTGCCTGTGAAAAGAGATTTTAAGATAGTGAAAAATCTTAAGGAGGGTTTCTTAAAGAATGGACGTAGGCAAGGGGTGCCAAACTACTACAAAATTACTTGTGTTGATCTCTACTCTTTCTTCTTATTCTTGTTTGATTTATGTTTCAGTCCTTACTCTATTGACGTGTTTTCTTTTGTTGATCAAAATCAGTCTTTCGGTTTCAAAGAATAGCTTTCCGGTTAATTTTACTTTTCTGCAAAATTTATTTTTAAGCTCAATTCACCCTCCTCTTGAGCAGCCTAACGGACCTAACAATAATAAATGAAATAAATTTTAATATTTCAAATATTATTAAAAATTATTGGTGACTAAGTAATTTTGTCTAATAATATAATATACTATGAATAAATTAAGGGCTTGAATATAATTTTTTTAAAAAATTCTTAATAAATATTTTTATGAAAGTATGGACTAATTTGTTAACTAATTAGACTATCAAAGAGTTATCCATAACTTTTTTTTTTATGATATTTGTTTACATTTCATACAACAGGGGTGTAAATAAAATTTTTAGCGGTAATTTGATCTTTATTACAAAGTTTAGAGGGTAAATTCAGAAAAAAGGTCAAAAAAGGGCAATTTGAACTTTTTCAAAATGTTTAAAGGTCATATCAAACTTTATTCTTTTTTACCTCTAAACTTAACTTTTTGACTATTGCCTATTTTAATCTCTCAACTTTCATTTTAACTTTGGGAAAAGGTTCACAAATGACCTTAAGATTTTTTCTGATTCTTACATTGGCGGCTAATATTTTTTGACGATCGTTTATGCCCTAATGCCACTAAATTTGGTGCACTTACACACACCTCTTAAACACTATTATCATTTCCGCCATCTCTACTTATGTGGCTTATGTAGGGCCATTTGATTAAATAAAAATATAATTAAAAAAAAAACATATTGGAAGACAGCTTCTTCTGCTACTTCTTCTCTATCTTCTTTACATCTAATTTCCCAATTTGAAAAACCCAAATTGCTCAATTAAAAAGAAGCAAGCAATCAATGGTAGGAGTAGCTTCTTTTAAAATTTCTTCAAGAACCAAAAACTTCCTTTAAATTTAACTAGACACTTAAATCTTAATAAAATCCTAACCTTGTTCATTAATCTCTCTTTCTCAATAAAAACTACTTCAAATCATCTCTGCCAATCTCCAAAACCCCATCAAAGCCCACAAAAAAATAACCCAAAACTATCCACCCAATGATTTAAACGTGCTCTCACTTTCTAGTTGTTTGAATATTTTTAGCTTTGTATTTGGTTTGTTTAGGTGAATAAATTTATGGGTAGAGATTTTAATTGGATGGAATTTGTGAAATTGTGTGTATGTGCATTTTTTTTTTTTTTTTTTGCTTTGTGGGTTTTTTATTAGGAAAAATATACAAAATCACTCCTAACATTGTGCCATAATCTCACATTTACCACTAATATTTTTCGAGGTACAAATACACCCTTATAGCTTTAAAAACTATATATTTAAGCCCCTTTTATAAATAGTGTTAATTCTCACTGTTAGTGGTGTCTACTATTTCTGATAAGCACAATAAAAATATTAGATAAAGGTACATTTTTGTCTCTAATGTTTATAACAAGAAACAAATATACCTCTAAAAATATTTAAAAATATTTTAACACAAAAAAATTTCAAAAATTTTTAAATTCATTTAATAAAAATATTAAAGAATTATTTAGTTTTTATAATCATAAAATCTACTAATGCTAATATAATACCAAAATAATTTACATCTAATTTTTTATGAATTTTTTTTTAAAATTTCGTCCCATTGAAAAAAAAATAGAAATATTTAAATAAAAAGTTCACTTTGTTCTATATAAATTTATCCATTTTTATTCACTCAAAATAAAAATTAATAAATATTTATTTAAATATAACAAATTAGGATGAGATGGATAAATAAATAAATAAATATTTATTTATTTATTGTTATTTTGGGAGTGAATAAAAAAAGTAAAATTTTATATAGGATGGAATGAATTTATATAATATTTTTAAAAAAATCTACATAAAAAAATTAGATGTAAAATCCTTTTTAATATCATATTACTAAATCCTACAAATATAAAGCATAAATGGTTACTTAAAATTTTTATTAGATAAAATTTTAATTTTTTAAAAAAATTTGTGTTAAAATATTTTAAAATTTTTTAAGGGTATATTTATTCCTTGTTATAATCATTAGGGGCAAAAAATATACACTTGTCTATATTTTTATTGTGCCTGTCAGAAATGATGGACCTCACTAACGGTGAAAATTAATATTGTTTGTAAGTAGAGTTTAAATATATAGTTTTTAAAACGATGAGGGTGTATTTATACCTAAAAAACTATTAGTGATAAATATGAGATTATGGTACAATGTTATGAATGTTTTTCTACCTTTTCCCTTTTTATTAGCTTGGTTTATGTGACCGGTTATCAGTGTGATCATTTTGCAGGTAGGCAAAGGCCTCTCTCACAAATATGTGCAACCAACTGGAAACCATATATTTTGATAATACTGAAATGCTAAATAGTTGATTATAGTTATTTTCCCAATTTTCATCTCTTGTTAAAAGGTGTGATAAATTCAAATGGTCATTCTCTTCATGGCATTAATCTATTGTGTATTTTCTTTAATATTGTATCATTGCTTTCGGAAGAAGGCTATCAATTGTTTTGATGCGATTGAAGTTTGCTAAACATTTAAAAGATGTTATCACATATATTCAGCAGGGGAATATTCGAGTTGGCCCTAAAATAGCAAGACCTGACATTTCTAATGATAAAGAATATGGAAGACTTTGTCATATGGGTAGACACAACAAAGATTAAGAGGAAGGTGCCCGAGTACAATCAGAAGTTGGATGATTATGATGCAATAAACTGAAGATTAGTGATGTTTTCCCTATTTATATAGGTGGTAGTTGATGATGTAACAGAATTATTGGGTCTTTCATGATAACAGAGTGTTCAAATATAAGAACAAAATAAGACAATACAAACAGAAGTAATAGTGAACAAAACAGCAAAGAAAAGAACACAAGTGATTTATGTGGTTCAGCCAATATGGCTTACGTCCACGGGCGAGATCTCTACTAGTATTTATTGATTGTGAACTGAAATTACAAGAGACAAAATCTCTCGTAGAGACTACACTCAATGAATTGATCTCACTTCAAATAGGACTCCCATATTTATACAAAGAGTTTAACTAACTTCAAAGTAAATTATGGAGACAACTGAGCAGTAGAGATTTTTGTAACATGGCTTCACTTTCTCCTAAAGTATCTCAACAACCCTTTTTCAACAAATTTCCCTACAATATCTTAATAATTATCCCACTTGAAGACACGTGCACAATTAATAAATAAACAAAAAATTCTCGTCATCTTAACACCTGTTATTCTGCTTTAATTCTAAGAGAAGTGATACACCACATGAACTTCTCTTTTGGTACAGGTTTTGTCAACATATCTATAGGATTCAACTTAGTATTGATCTTATGCATCAACACTTGTCCATCTTCAATCACTGTTCGAACAAAATGATAACGAACATCAATATGCTTTGTACGAGAGTGAAAAGCTGGATTTCTTGCTAAGTGCAAAGCACTTTGACTATCACAATGTAAAGAAATATAGTCTTACTTCATTTTAAATTCTCCAAGCATTCTCTTCAACTAAATTGCTTCTTTACAAGCATGAGTAGCAGTTATATATTCAGCTTCTATGGTTGACAACACCATAATAGATTGTAATTTGGATTCCCAACTTATAGCACCACCTGCTATGGAGAATACATAGCCTAAAGTAGACCTTCTCTTATCTAAATCTTATGCAAAATCTGAGTCCACATAACCAGTGCAATTTAAATTTGTATAACTATAACATAAAGCAAAATCTGAAGTGCCCCTTAAATATCTAAGGATCCACTTCACAACCTTCCAATGATTATAACCTGGATTTGCCATATACTCACTAACAGCTCCTACTGCTTGTGCAATGTCTGGCCTTGTAGAAACCATGGCAAACATAAGACTTCCTACTATTGATGAATATGGAATTTGAGACATGGCTGCCTCCTCTTCCTCAGTGTTAGGGGATTGACTTGAAGACAGCTTTAAATGAATTGGAAATAGGGTACTCACTGGTTTGGCATCTTTCATATTGAACCAATGCAATACCTTCTCTACATAATGCTTTTATGACAACCAGATCTTTCTTTCCTTTCTCTCTCTAGTTACCTTCATCCCAAGAATTTGATTTACAGCACCTAAGTCCTTCATGTCGAATTCCCTAGCCAAACGAGCTTTAAGAGTAGCAATGTATTTTATGCTATTACCTGTAATAATCATATCATTAACATATAATAGCAAAATACAAAAACACTCATCTTTGCCATCATAGAAATAAGCACAATGATCAGCTTCACATCTATGAAAATTCAAGCTCATAATAAAGGAGTCAAATCTCTTATACCAACATCGAGGCGCCAGTTTTAAGCTATAAAAAGATTTATTCAACCGACAAACCAAATGTCACGACCCGAACCCAAGGCACGTGACCAGCACTAGGGAATGGGAAAGCTATATGCTTCCAAAACCCGTGTCTAAAATAAAATTTAACAAAATTTTGGCAGAGTCTCCCCTAAAACTAGGGTAACTCAAAACCTGCAATATCAAAAATACACTTCCAAAATAACTCAACCAACACTACTCCATTTATAACAACCATCCATCAATTAAAACAACATTTAAAATCATAAGGTCACATACCACATACAATCCAAATAAAATCCAAGTTTACAAATTGGAAAAAATAACAGATACAACAGTGTACTACTACGGTGTCTAGAATACAAGTACATAATATAATATCAAATAAACCTACAAAGGATAGCCAGAGAAGAACAAGACCGATGTAGCAGAGAAAAACTAACAAAAGACTCCCGAGATCCTGGAAAAATAATTGAGGGGAGTCAGACCTCACTGAGTGAATTAATATTAAGAAATGCATACTGAATTTTCATCAAAAGTCATTTATTTAAAACCATTAAATTTATTAAAATAGTTTAAAAGTATAGAAGTCAATTTCAAAATCCATAAGATGTATTTTATAAGAAAATATTAAAAAACCCTTTAATCCTTTCCATAAAATAAGTGTAAGAAATAAATAAAATATTTATTTCGGAAAACAGTGGTAGAACCCTAAACCTCAAATCTAACAGCCTTTCGGCTCCCTTAAATCCAAATGATTGCCGGTCCCAGAAAGCAAGCTCGACCAGGGTCCAAACACAGTCTGTCTCTTAATCCAATATTTACTGGTGCCTAGAGAGCAAGCTCGACCAGGGTCCAACTAATAAATAACCATAACCTTGCCCAGAGAGCATCGCTCAACCAGGACTCAAATCTCAAAATCTCATATCTGCCCAGAGAGCATCGCTCCAATAATATCATATCTCTGCCCAGAGAGCATCGCTCAACCAGGGCGTACAATAAAACTCATAATTAATATAAATCAATACCCATGTGCACATAGTCCTGGTGACATCCACCAGGTAGCCCGTTCTCCCAAAACATTTATATAATAATATAATAAATCTAAAACATTTATAAAATGGTATTAGAAACTAATCACGCTTATGAAATTCATGCATACTATTCAAAATATCCAAAATAAATATTCTCAACATCGAAATAATAACATTAATAAGTAAATAAATATCATACCATTAAATCTCATTTTATTCAATTTAATTAATTAAATCACATAAGCAAATCCTAACACATTTCAAAATATTAACTCACAGGTAGAGTGCGCTGGCCGACGTGTCCTCGTCTGCCTAGTATTCGCGGCTCCAGCTCCTGAACTCTCTAAAATAATAAATATTTATTTTAAAAACAAATATACTTACATGCATGAATAAAATCATAATAAATTCTCAAAATTTTGGAAAAATTATTAAAATTAATAAATCATTATAATTGACTTAAGAACACCTAAAAATGACATTTAAAAATAAAAGAATTCATTCTAATGAGTCAAAACTATTTAATTGGAAATAGAATAATTTCCACCGAAAACCTTCCGGAATTATTATCTCATAAACCATAAGGAATTCGGCTTAACTCTAGTTATAGAAATTAATCCTCACAATTTATACTATTTAATAAAAATATAAACACAATTTTTTTTAAGCTCGACACTATTCATCACAGCCGCGAGTGGGACCCACTGGAAACATAATTTACATGATCCGAGTATACCAACAGGTTCACAAAATTATGGAGAATCCAAATATACATCTAATTATCAAATCCAACGGTTAAATTAATAGATCGGGTTAAAAATATGAATTTACCGTTAAAAATTCTGATAAATACAAAACGGTAGTATCCGGAAGCAAGGTTGGTATCTACAGACTCCTGACGACGAGGGGAACTTGCTAGTAGTAGAGGTGTTGGCTGGAGGTCGCCGGAACAAGAAATCCACCGCTAGAAGTGGACTGCCGAAGCTTCAAAGGCTTGCCGGCAAAAATTCGGAGCTTTTTAGGCAAAACTAAAAACACCAGCGTGTAGGGGAGGATGACAAGTGTTTGTGGTTAAAATTTCGTGGTGATTGGAGCTGGTTTGACTGGAGAACGGAGGGAAAATTTCCGTCGGGTGCTACAGTGACAGAAATAGAGAAGTTCAGGGGCCTATTCGAAATTTTGCGCCTGGCCCTTATATAGCCGATGGGTTTGGCAAATTACCGGCTAGACACCCATGTTTTCTTCCAAAATGCACCTAAGTCCTCCCTCTCTATTTTATCCAAAAATACCATCTTCCCCACTAAATATATATATATATATATATTAATAATAATTATAATAATAATAATAATAATAATAATATTTACAAAGAAAGAAAATTTTTTATACCAAACTAAATAACTAATATAATTATATTAAGAAAAATACTAATAATACTAACAACAATACTAATAGGACAGAAAATAATTATTAATATTAATAAAATATTCAAGTTATTACACCAAATTCTTCTTATTTTCATCTACAAATCCTTCAAGTTGCATCATAAAAATTTCTTCATTGAGACTTCCATGCAAGAACACCATTTTCACATCAAGCTATTCTAATTCCAAGTCTAGAACAGCAGCCATGGCTAAAATAACTCTAATAGTAGTTAAGCGAACAACAAGATAAAAAATCTCTTCGAAATCAATACCTGGTTTCTGAGCATAACCTTTTACTACCAACCGGGCTTTGAATCTTTCAACATTACCTTCTGAATCCTTTTTTATTTTGTAAACCCAACGGCAACTGATTGTTATCCGTCCCTTTAGTAGTTCAACTAGCTCCCAAGTGTTGTTTTTGTACAGTGATTCCATCTCCTCTTCCATAGCACATCTCCATTTACTTGAGTTTATAGAATCACAAGCCTCTCTAAAAGAAGTTGGCTCATGCTCATCTTTATCATCAAGATTATCAACATTTTCTTCAAGAGTATGATAATTATCTTCTTTATAAGAATTAGATTCAGAGTCACTTTGAATATTACGAACTTCATCATTATTGGACTCATCAAGACTGCCAAAATCCTATAGCCCACGCTCACCCATATGTCCCAAACACCTATGCCAAAGCATTAGAGATTCTAACTTTGTGCTAGCTATAACTGCTTCCCCTACTAAAGTTTCATCAATTAGTTTGTAAAGATTACTGACATGCTGACCTTTTACTACTGTCATAATTCTTTTGATTAACTTCAACTGACCATTACCACCTTTGAATTTCAGACCACGCTCATCAAACATTCCCATGGAAAGAAGACTGTGCTGGAACATGTCTAACATCAGAAATCTTACAAACACATCCATCAAACATGTTGATCTTCACATCTTCAATTCCCATAACATGACATTCTCTATCATCACCCATATAAACGACACCACCATTACAAGACCTGCAAGTGTGGAACTATTCCTTATGGGGAGTCATGTGAAAGGATGCTCCCGAATCAAAAATCCATTGGCTAGAATTTTCTACTCTTTCTGACGCAGGCAAAGCATCTCCATCATCTGAAACATCAAAAGATTCTATAATATTTCCATAAGAAGAAGATTCAGGTTTTGATTCCTCACCAGAAACCTTTTTAGCCTTGCATTCCTTTTTCACATGTCCTGACTTGCCACAACCCCAGCATTTTACTTTCTTCTTTCCCTTAGACTTTGATTTTGACTTGCTTCTTTCTTTATTATCTCAATCAACTGATCTGCCTCTTACAACCATAGCATCACCAATAGAATTCAGGTTAGTCTTTCTCTTGAGTTCTTCTGTCAAGCGTGACGCTATTACGACATCCATGTTTGGAGACTTTACATGACTCAAGTTCATAATCAGATTATCCCAAGGGTCAGGCATATAACAAAGTAAAAGACTGGCCTTTTTATCATCATCAACTTTAACGTCAAGAGCCATGAGCTTGCTGATGAGTGAATTAAATTGGTTGAGATGTTCTTGAACTGATGCTCCATCTTTCACCTTCAATGTATATAGTTGTCGTCATAGGAAAATCTCATTAGTTAAAGATTTTCCCTTATAAATATTTTTTAATTTATCCCACAGCCCTTTTGCTATTGATTCACCTTCAACATTGAATAATACCGTGTCTTCTAAAGCAAGAAGAAGATTCGCCACAGCCGTCTCATCTTTCTCTTCAAACGTCTTGTCTGTCATCCCTTCTGGTTTGCTATCCTTCCCCAAGAGAGCAGCCGCACATCCATCTTTGACTAGTATAGCATGCATCTTTAATTTTTAAAGTGCAAAATTTGTCCTGTCAAAATGTGGAATTTAAAATTTGGTGCATTTTTAGAAGCCATTATTTTGGAAAAATTCAAACACTCAACTCACTTAAAAAGCTCTGATACCAAAATGATAACATAGTGTTCAAATATAAGAATAAAACAAGACAATAAAAATAGAAGTAACAGTGAACAAAATAGCAAACAAAAGAACACAAGTGATTTACCTGGTTCAGCCAATATGGCTTACGTCCACGGGCGAGATCTCTACTAGTATTTATTGATTGTGAACTGAAATTACAAGAGACAAAATCTCTCATAGAGACTATACTCAATGAATTGATCTCACTTCAAATAGGACTCCCATATTTATACAAAGAGTTTAACTAACTTCAGAGTAAAATATGGAGACAACTGAGCAGTAGAGATTTTTGTAAGGTGGCTTCACTTTCTCCTAAAGTATCTCAACAACCTTTTTTCAAGAAATTTCCCTACAATATCTCAACATTTCGAGTAGTTAATTTTCAAAGATAAATTAGTATTATGTTTCCTAATCTTCGATTCCCATGTATAAGATTGCATTATTTGATATTAATGAGAGAAAATAATGGGGTGAAACTTATAGAGGTCGCAGTTTCAATCTCTTCTTAGTGAAGTTTGGAACCATTGTTATTTTCTTTGCTCTTTTTATCATTTTTTCAATTGAAGTAAACCATTAAACTTTTTTTATTTAATCAAATGGTCCCACATGAGCCACATAAGCAGAGATGATGGAAATGTTAACAGTGTTTAAGAGGTGTGTGCACAACAAATTTGGTGCCATTAGGAGCATAAACGGCGCTCAAAAACCATTAGGTGCCAATGTGAGAATCAAGGAAAACATTAGGGTCATATTTGAATCTTTTCCCTTTTAACTTTTCATTCATTTAAATTTAAAAGTCATTCTATAGTGCAAATAGTTGTATCTATATAACTAAAATTAAGACCGTTAGATTAAAATTTAATTAATTATAACCATTTATATATTTTACAGGTATTGATATACCAACATAATCAATAGTTGTAATTAAATAAAAATTAATCTAACGGTTGTAATTTTATTTGTATAGATACAAACGTTTGCACAATAGCAAAAGCCTAAATTTTAAAACACTCAATTTTCTGTAAACATAGATAAAGTCTAAATTGGACCCTAAACTTAAACCCAAAGTTTATATTGGACCTTAATTTTTTTAATCCCATTTAGATCTTAATCTCGTAAATTTCAGTCATATTGGACCATTCTTTAAGGAATTGTTGCAATTAAATCTCAAAAATCAAATAAAAATTTAACTTTAACACCAATTAATAAAAATTAGTGTGAATAACAATAAGAATTGATGAAATTACTTTCAAAACATATATTTATGATATTTCTAAAATTTTTGAGTTTTTTAAATTCATAGGAATATATTTTTTAATTTTTAAAAATTCAAAGAAAAGTTAAAAAAAAAATTTTAGACCTAAAAATTTTACAATCAAGTGATATACATTCAATAAAAAGAATTAAAAATTTTCTATACCCTTATTAATTTTTTTAAAATTTTTAAAAGTTTTTAAATTATTAAAATTTTCTATAGATTTAAAAATTCATTAAGTGTACAAAATTTTTTTAATTCTTTTTTATTTTGAATCTATATCATTTAATTGTAAAATTTTAAAATTTTTAGGGTCTTTAAAAGATATTTTTAACTTTTCTTTAAATTTTTAAAAATTTAAAAAATTATTTTTTTATAAATTTAAAAATTTTAAAAAAATTTAGAATCATCATGAATCTATTTTTTGAAAGCAATTTCATTAATACTTATTGTTATTGGAACTAATTTTAGTTAATTGCAATAATTCTTTAAAAAAGAGTCCAATATAACTGAATTTTACTAGATTAAGGTCTAAAAAAAAAATATTAAAGTCAAATATAAATTTTGGAGCGAAGTTGAGGGTCCAATTTATACTTTATCCCAATCCACATTAAACCTTTTCTATTTTTTTTAGCTTACCTATTCTTTTAAAACTAAACCATATTAAACTCTTTTTTAAAAATTATTATATTTAAATTCTATAAATAAATAAAAATTTAATTTGAATGCTTAACTTACAAAAAAACTATTTAAGTGATTAAATAAAATTGATAAATTTTTTAAAATATATATATAACCTAATTATAAAATTTTAAAAAATTTTAAGCTTACATAATAATTTTTAAAATTTTTTTA
>CATIWO010765738.1:0-17989 GCA_949673435.1 Macaranga tanarius | reverse complement strand
CCACTTGTGTTTCTTGTACCTGAACTGAAGAAACATGTACATATAATCATCTAAATCCTTCCTGTTGCAAAAGAATCGATCGATCCACAACAACCCTCCTGGCCTTAAGATCCTGTCCCAGTCAAACAGGATGAAATCTAGCAACAACATGTCAATCCAGCCGTCCATAAGTCCACTAGTGTGAATCAAGTCCATGGTGTTGTCAAAGAACGGAAGGCGTTGATTCAATGTCACATACAGAGGAATCTCACCTCTGAGAGCAATCATCTCATTGAATGGTGCACCAAGATTTATAGCAGTGGTGATAATGGTAACATTCCTTTCTCTCATCCTTGCAGCAAAAGTCCCTGTCCCGACGCCGAAGTCCAGGCCAATCCTTACCTCTCCAGGCTTGATTTCAAGAACATCACTGATCAGAAAATCTACAGGAAGTGAACCATTAGTTACCCACTTCAGCTTTTCCTTTTCCATTTCGAAACATCCGGCGCATTTCGAGTAACCCCTCTTGAGATTCTTGCTAGATAAGCACTGAAAATTCCTGCACTGATAATTGCTCCACCTCACATTTCTATCATCTGGCAATTTCCACAAGGATTCATTGATGGCATAAGGCTTCTGATACACCTTGGAAGCCCTTGTCAAGCACCGTCTTCGTGGCAAGGGATCGCACCCACCGAGCATGAGCTTCTGAGCCAGGTTCCAATCATCTTTACAGTAGGATCCAATGTCATATTCCATGTATTCTTCAAATTCTTTCTTCATCAGAACACAAGCATGTCCTATAGTGTTGTGTATCTTCTCAATTCCATATATATTAACCTTCCCATTTCTGGTTTCTTTTGGGGAAATATACTTCCTGATCTCCTCTATAATAAAACTGTTAATCAACGGCTCCTCCTTCATTGTTGAGTTTGTAATCATGGGTAGACGAATCTGCCTAAGCGCAAGGTGAGCACTATGGAGAGGTCTAATCACTTCCTGCTCCAAGAACCTCTTATGCTCTAGTCTAGTTTTGTCCAAAACATCTCTGTGTTGCTTCTTCTCCATTTCTTGCACAGATTTTTCCAGCTTTTCTTGTAATCTATCCATCTGATCAAGTACTTCTCCAATTCGATCAGCCAATGCTCTTGCATCAAACCCTTCATAAACATCACTCACACCATAAAAATGGTGGCATATTTCTTCATTGTGAAGAAAAAATCCTGCCTTGTAGAATTTATAAAGACTTGCTATGCTTATAATAATCACTAGCCCTCCCAACATTATTTGAAGCCATCCCATTATTCTTGCCAATCTACAGCATAATCTCTTCCCCATCTTTAATCATAAAATCTTTTCCAGGTCCTGCCACTTAAGATCACGAAGCCAAATTTTGGAATCAAAGCTCAACACAGATTAAACAGATTCAGAAACAAACAACATAAAACATAAGAAACATAAGAAAAAAAATCAAGATTTCAGTAATGACTAAAACTACTCCAAAAAAAAGAAACAGAGGTTTGTGATCGAATATAAAACGTACCCAGATAGCAATTTGCAAAAATGAGAGCGAATTAAGCGAGCTGAATCTCTCTTCTTTGCAGGTTCTGTATATTTTTCATAAGAAATATTGAGGACTTTCTGCTTCAATAAGCAAGAACTTGATGAGTATATGCAAATTGAGCACATAAAGAGATCTACGAGTAACTTAATGAAGAACTTTAGAGCTGGAAAATCTTGAATCTTAAGCATTTTTAGTTTGCTAATTAAAAATTCATGCACGAATCTCCTCATCAAATTCTGGGGATGATCAACATATATATATTAATTTCTTTTCATATTGTATAAAGTAATTGATTAATGTAGTATATAATCTGTTATTCAACTGTATAAAAATAAGTCTTCATTAGATAATATTTTGCAAGGAAAATTCTACGGTTACTTTGATTTTTATTTATTTTATTTTCATTTTGTTATTATTACCACTAAATAAGAGTGTATTCAATCAATAAACGGTAGTTATAAACAAAGTAAATTTTGCTTTATAAAAAATAAAGTAACTATAAACTACACATATTTTGCATGTACCTTTTTACTATATTTTAAAGTTAATTGTTAAAAAATAAGTTTATATTGTATTAATATTATAATTAAAACTTGAATGTGCATGATTTTAAAAGTTCAAACAATGACTAATTAATGTAATTATGTATTTGTTTATTTTATCCTTTGTGATTCTGAAAATAAAGCGTTGACATGAAGAGCGTCACCTAAGTATCGTCTGCTGACCAGCTGCCATTGCGCGGTCTTGGTGATAGGCTGTCAGCTTGGGTGGCATTGACTGATTTAATACACAAACAATTATATACAAAGGTACATTTAAAAAAAAAAAATCTAAAATCTAAATAACAAAAATGCATATTTTCACAAAAAAAAAGTTAAAAATTATATGAATTATATAAATTTTTTTAATATTTTTTAGAAAATTATCCATTAAACTACAGTTAATTTGATGGTTATTTTATTAATTAAAAATGAAATGAATATAAACCGTTTTCAGAAATTATACCAACTAAACAGCAAATTATTTAGGAAAAATCTCAAGACAAGTGTTTTCAACTAACAGTAAAAATCAAGAATTCACTTATTTATTAAATTTATTTTTTCTTAAACATTTGATGGAAATTTTTAATTTATGTTCAAGAGAATATTTAAGGGAAAACAGCCTCTATTTTAACTTGAGTAAAATTATGTGTTCTCTCTCATTGTCCCAATATATAAATAAAATGACTCTATTTTGTGGCTGAGCTTGCCAGTCGGTTGAGAAACACCATTATGAGTAATCAAATTATTACATTGTATTCTTCACTTGTGAATATGTCACAACCATGTAAATGAGTTGGCCCCAAAGTAAACAAGCACCAAGCATACATACATACATATATATATATATATATATATATATATATATATATATATACCTTCATGTTCTTAAGAAATCAATCACCAATAAAACTAAAAATTTACAACTAATTTAGAAGTGCCTCATTATTCAGTACTTTGTTCTATGCTTTAATGCAAATTTAACAAAAGTAGTGTGTGTGTGAAAACCATATATATATATATATATATACATACACACCACCATCACAATGTGGTAACAATCCAATTTGTAAGCTTTCATAAGTCACACATAAGATTAAAATGTTAGCTTGATACAAGGGAGCCTGTTATACATGAATTTTTATCATGGTAAAAGCTAAGAGCTAATTTCTGAATACTTAGAAATATAAGTAGCCTTTCAAACAAGTTTTAATACCATTTGATTTTTATTTTCAAAAATAACAAATTCAAATGTACTATCCTGATATGTAAAAATATTCACTTAAAAGTATTCTTTTTTTAAAAAATATAATATCAATAATTTATAAATGAGCTTTAAATATTTATATAATTTAGAAATAATATTTATTAATGTATCTCCAAACTTATAAACTTTTTCATTACATTCAACTCAAAAAAATTGAATATTAATTTAAAATTTATTATATAATTTTTTAACTTATAATCTGAAGCGCGTCCTATTCGTCGTGATAAATTAAGAATAATTTTTTATGATACTACTAAATATTAAATCTAAGTTTTCAAGATTTCAGTTTAAACTATTGATTTCATTGGAGTAAAAAAAAAAAAAAAAATGCTCTCATTGTAAGGATAGTGATTAAGAAAAAATTATGTGAAATCCTTGTGAAGCCACAAAAGTTTTGTTGCCCACAGAATAAAATTTACATGTGTCAAACTATATAATTTCATACGTTTCTTTTTCCCTTTTCTCCTACAAAAAATTTGTGAAGCTACATACAAATACACACTTTTAAACATCATTCATTTCCTTCTCCAATTCTCGACTCCATCTTTCTCTCATTTACAGTGTTTAAATAATAATAATAATAAAAATAAAAACCAAAATTTTCGCTTCTCTTCTTCTTTATTACTCTACTCTGCATCCGCCCCCTTGAATTGTCCCTCTAAAACGACCCATGAAACTTAAACTGCCTTAAACAAAGGTACTTTCTTTATTTTCTTTAAATCTTTTGTTTTGTTATTGGCTTGCTGCAAAGACTGATAATAGATGTAAATTGCAACATAACATGAAAACCCTTTTGTCCAGGTTGCAAGATTTCACGTTGGGTTTTGTATTCCAGGCTCTTCTTCTATATGGAGGTTAGTGTATACTCAATCTGTATTTATATTTAGTATTTGCTTTCTTGCATTTCTTTTCTTGCTGCTGTTCTTGTTTTATTTGTATTGAAGCAAGCTAATTGGCTTGCGGTATCATATTAATTCTTTGTATACACTTTTAACATATTAATGCTTAGCTTTGACATTATCACTTTGGCTGCTTGCGTGCATTACTTTGTTCTTTGCATTCTTGGAAGCTTTCTTGGTTTCACTGAATCTTTAGTTCTGTTTATTGTAATGGTTTTGCTCATTATTTTTATTTTTTTGCATGTTTATTAGCTTTTGACATTAATCTTTGATTAAAATGGATGTGCAGCTAGTTAATTCGATTTGGGTTGGTGCCTTCCAATTGATGTATGGGTTTTGTTAGGTGATCAAGTGGGTGAATGTCTATTCCAGATATTTGTGTAAATAGATTAAGCATGCTGACATAAGAAAAAAGATCATGATTCCTTTTCTTGAAAAACTTGTGCTTGTATCTTTGAGAGAAGACAATGCTGTTTCTTTTAAGCATATGTGATAAAAGATTGACAAACCTCTAATTTTACTGGAAAATAGTAGTTTCCTGTTAGGTTTTTATTCATAATTTTGGACATTATAGTTGGCTTAAAATGCTTCGTCACTTCATTATTTATCCATTAGTCATGCTTCTTTCTTAAGGATTTCCCTCTTATTTGCCTGAATTGCTCTAATTCAAACATAAAAACTGGAAACAACAATTATGATTTTTCTTCTGGTTTTTATACTTAAAATCTGGAAATGGTAGTTGTATGCTTCTGCTGGTTTCTTCTGCTTAAAAGAAATTTGTAGCCCTTAAAATCTTAATTTCTTTGTCTGCAGATTTTGATGAAAATATCAATTTATTTGTTTGCCTTAGTGTTAAAAGTTAAAGCTGTATATTTTTATTCTAATGAATTCTCATTTCTCTCTTTCATTTTCAAGCCATTTATAAATAATGTACAATCAAGTCCAGTTATTTCATTTGGCAGTGGCTTATTTCTCACACCATTCTTTGTAGGTTAAGCAATTCAAACTCCTTTGAATAGATCAACTTTTCACTCACAATAATAAATGCCAATTGCTAGCCTCAATGAATGCTCTGAAAATGTGAGAAACTATGTGCTCTCAAAGCAAGGGCAGCTGCATAAATTTTAAACCCTGCAGAAAATCTGTTTATGCTGAGGTTCTGGAGGCAATGTTTTGAGCTTAACAAAGTTCCCTAACTAGGGAAATCATATTACTTGCTGTTCAAACATGAGGCTAAAGGATGACGGATTCTTAATAACGTATTGGCACATCTTCAGTAAACTGAGACATATAATATTTGAATTCATAGAATATCCCATTTATGTAATTTGTTCATTTATGTGTTGGTTTTTTAAATTTTCCTTTTGTGCTCTCTAAGTAACAGAACATTTCGTGAATGTAGACATGACTATGTTATTCATCCAATATATTTTGAGGTCGTTGCTCTCTGACTCTTATTGAACATTGGTTTTACAGATGGAGTCAATTCAGTTGAACAATGATGAAACTTCTGTTGAAGAATCATCTTTTGAGCAGTTGATCCATCCGAGCTCTCTTGAGAACAGTGGCATATCTGGAGATCCGCCAGTGAGTCCTCGAGTCGGGAGTGAGTATCAGGCAGAAATTCCTCCCATGATATCAGAATCTGAGCATTCTCGGCTATTGTTGAATCCTTATGATTCAGAAGGTGTAGTTGATAGTTCTCATTCCTTTTTAATGGGTTTACCTTTCCCAATCACTTGGGTCCATAACAAAACAGATCATGGAGGGGATGGAGAATGCAAAATGAAAAACACTGGGAATTCATGCAATGCAAATTGGTTGAGAAAATCTAGAACTAGCCTGAAAAATAACATTCTGAATAAGAAAGGTTCAAAGAAAAATGAGGAATCACTGGATCTTGGATTGGATGGTGGACAGGAATCAAAACCAGCCAATCTTGAGTCCAGGGTGGCAATGGAAGTTAACATATCTCAGCTGCATAAAAACAGAAACTGCGATCTTGTTCCTGGTTCTTTCAATCATCTGTGGAGTGAAGCTGAAGTAAACAGTTTTACTCTTGGTTTATATATATTTGGAAAAAGTTTTTTTCAGATAAGGAGATTCATGGACAATAAAGAGATGGGAGATATATTGTCATTTTACTATGGTGACTTTTATGCGTCTGATGGATACCACAGATGGTCTGGCTGCCAGAAGAAAAAACGAAAGAAATGTATCTTTGGACAGAAACTTTTTACAGGGTGGAGGCAACAGGAACTTCTCTCTCGTTTGCATCCCCATGTCCCAGAGCATTCTCAAAGTGTTTTTCTAGAGGTGCTTCAAAGTTCAATATTATATATCATTTGTTTCCAGTATTAAAATTCTTTAATACATCATACATGCACATGCATATTAGGTATCTGTCATCACAGCGGATTGCATGGCTCTTTCTTTTGCAATGAATGCAAAGACAAATGTATATTTTCTTCATATTACATGATAAAGTAATGATCTCTGTTTTCATTTACTGCTGTGCACCATAAAGAATGTCTTTTGATACACCTAGGACTTGGATTCTATATGAACCAATGGATCATAACAAGTCGTTACTACTAGCAATGACTTCCTCTTTTGTTACTTCATCACATTTCTTCTCGGTAGAATACTATAATCATACTCAGACTTCCAACATTCTAACTCTTTGAATGACTATCGTTTATGTTTAGTATGAAGTATTTTTGTGTGGCTTTATTCTCCTATACTTCCTTTTCTTTGATTAGAAAATAGAAGTGTTAAAGTATTTTCAGTAGACTATGGACATATACAATAGTGATCTAACACTGATGGTTTCTTCAATAGAAAAGAATATTATTAAGGATAATTTTGGTTGGCTTTCTTGTTCTTACTTAATAGCATGAGGATTGAAAATCAGTTTCAAGATAGTTGCCTGATTTGTGCTCTACTTATTGGAGGGGCAAAGTCTTTCAGTTGATTTAGGACAGTTGTAACTTCAGGTCTTAATTTCTTCATAATTGCTAAGGGGCAAGCGAAATGCCACATTGAGACAGAGGATTCTTGTGGGGTTCACAAGGTCCTTCTCTTTTAACATGCTTCTACATCTCAGAAGGATTCCAGCACATGCACAAGGAAGCATCTGTTGTCCTCCTCTTAACATTTTCTAGCTCATCTCTAGAAATACAGGCTGTACTTTCATACCAGTTCTTCGAAATTACACATTTTCTCAGACTTGTACCAGACAACCCCAATGCCAATCTCAGATTGGTCGACCTGAAAATATTGAAATCTTTGAATTGGATAGAGTTCTTTCTGGGTAGTAAACATAGGCCTTCTAGGCATGCTGCTAAACATTCTTCTCAATGTTTGACAGAAAATTGTTATGTCTCACATCATTTTGTTTGCAATTTGGCATCAGGTCTCTACAGCATTTTCAGAGGGAAAATTTTCTTTAGAAGATTATGTATCCCACTTAAAGGCTATTGTTGGCATTCAAGCTCTTGTAGATGCTATTGGAATTGGTAAAGGGAAAGAAGATCTGACAAGTCTTGCCATGGAACATGGAAAAAACAATCCATGGTTTACCGTTTGCCCAATTGGCAAAGCTTGCTCATCTCTGACTTCCAGTGACATAATCAAACTATTGACTGGGGGCTTTCGTTTGAGCAAAGCTCGTTGCAATGATATTTTCTGGGAAGCTGTTTGGCCCCGTTTACTTGCACGAGGGTGGCACTCTGAGCAACCCAATAATCAAATTTACATGGGTTCCAATCATTGTCTGGTATTTCTCATTCCTGGTGTTAAGAAGTTTTCTAAAAGAAAACTTGTGAAAGGTAACCACTACTTTGATTCTGTTAGTGATGTTTTGAGCAAAGTAGCATCTGAACCAAATCTTATTGAACTTGAAACTGAAGAAGCTGGAGGCAGCAGCTGCAATGAAGAGCAAAGGTGGGTTTCAGAAGTAGCTTCAGACCAGGATGAACCGTCCATTCAACAATCCCATCGTTACCTTAAACCCCGAGTTTCTAGTTGCAATCTTAACCTTGTGAGGTTCACTATTGTTGATTCTGGTTTCGTAGATGGAGGAAAATTATCCAGGATGAGAGAAATGAGATATGCACCTGATGACCTGAAAGTCAAATCCTTACTTACAACTCTGTCGAGTAACATTGAAATGGTCTTTTTGGAGAACTCGCTGCATGACAATGAGTTACAGGTTGCTAAGAACTCAATGGATGGTGCAAACAATACCAATGAAGTTGAATCTTGTGAAAAAACATTTCATGGTTGTTGCTCTAATGATACCAAGTTCACCATTGTGGATACCAGTTTGATTGATGTAGGAAAATCATCAAAGGTGAGAGAACTAAGGTATTCTCCAGCTGGCATCAAAGTTACTCCTGAAATGACCAATTCATTAAAGAAAAATGAAGGGGATTCTTCTAAGGCCTCTAGGGATTTATTGGATGGGAATATGCCGGTGCTCAATGAGGAAAAGAATGCAGATAAATCCAACAATAGGAAGGATATGATTGATAGCAGCAGGTCAGAAGAGAAGGAACTCAACCGTGATATCAGGCACAAAGTGGTGGAAAGCCTTCAGGATAACATCGATGTGCCAATTAGAGATTTGTCAGCAAGGACAATAAAGCACAAATTCAGTCGAAGACCAAAATCTGGAAATTCAAATAATTTAGTTCCTGTTGTTAAACGCCGGAGATTAACTGCTTGCGCTAAGGCAGAAATAAGCCATGTTATTGAGAATTTCTCTGTCAGCCTGGAGTCAAAAGAAGAAGGATCTTGTGCTTTGAACTCAAGAGACGAAGACAGCAGCATGCAAGTTAATACTCCTGAAAAGTTACCATTAACTACTTCCTTGTTGGAAGGCTGTCTACAAGAGATTGCTGGAGGCATGTTGAGCGCAACTTTCAGCAGGCAAACATCTCATTGTGAAAATGTGAAACATCACACTCCATCTTTGATTGACTTGAACCTGCCTCAAGTACCGTTGAACTATGAAAATGATGAACCAGCGACGATGCACATGGAAAGCAGCCAGGGAAAAAATGTAAAGCTTACAAGCTTTGCAACCAATTCAGATAAGCCTGAATCTGAGGCCTTGAGTGCCCATGTTGATGCTAGTACTGCAGCACAGCAGCCTGGTGCAAACCCCAGAAGAAAAAGCACAAGAAACAGACCTTTGACCACTAGAGCATTAGAAGCTTTTGAAAATGGATTCTTGGGTAGTGTAAAGAAGCAGAAGTGCGTGCAAGTTCACAAAAAAGAACACCCATTATCCAGTTCTTCCCACTGGCCTGGGAACAAAGTTAAATTAACATCAAGTCGTATTAGAATTGGCTCTGGCATTGTGGACGCAAAGCAAGAGGAGACCACTGGAACAACTAACAAAAAAGAATCTCCTGAGAGGACAGAAGAAAAGCTGCTAACTAGTTAGTGGCAATTGTCAAAAGCTGCTTATAGCCTGTGAGCTTGTTTTTGCTACATTTTGACTTGTAATTAGATCTTTACTCGTTAGCCGCTAACTCTGTGGAGAGGCTCCTTCTGCTTCGACTTGTATAATTTATCCATTATCTCAATCTATACAATGCACATACCCTTTTACTGAGAACAAAGTAGGAATGTTATAAGACAATTGCATTTTGCCTCTGTGTTCATTCTTTTCTTTCAGTAGAAACCATGTTTTTGTGACGCTGTAGCACTATATATAGGATTGAAAGCAGAAGGTGACCCTATATATCGAAAATGATAATTGTCTAAATATATTCATCATATATTCAACTGGCAGAAGATCAAATTTCATGATAATCTGAATTCGGACTTCTAGTTGTTCTCATGCCTGCCTCAAATGGAGGTTCATGCAATGTATGAGATTAGAGTTCACGCATCATAATATAGACAACTAATGAAGATGTATCTGTAGCCTTATTTGCGGCCACAGGTTCTGCAATTTGCATTCGCAATGTTGCATGCCACCTGTTTCATTCCCATGGCCTGCACCCAGCAATCAAGATGCTGCAAATTAAGTCATAGATCTTTAGACAAATAGAACAGAACTTGCTTTCCATGACCCATGACCATTTGAAAACATGCATATACATAGGTGTGAACAAGCCTCCATTGTCCATCCTACTACATGCTACTGTCTATTCTTTTATATAGATAGTCAAAAAGAAAAAAGACTAAACCCAACTTCAACCTAGAAAATGGGTGTATTAAGTACAAGAAAAGACTGGCTTTTATGAGAATTATGCTTTGTGCACATGTTCTCATTATCATTTTGAAGGGGGAAAAATTTACTGATTCTTGATACAAATCAAAGAACATGGTTTCAGTTTTTATTGATGTATAGTCTCAATGAAAATGACTACCACCATATTTTAGATGAATATACATAATTAACCGACCAAATATAAAGATTAAGGAGTTGAAATTTTAACCATTCTCATATATAGTGCATAAGATAGGTACTTGCTTTGGTTTTAATTTGTACAAATTGATCATGTTTAGCATTGACTCAAGACTTGAGATTCTCTCACGTTCTAAATAAGCGGGCCTAAATGGAAGGTGTTTGCTATCTTGTTATGTACTTATGTATTTAAAAGCTAATAGAGTTCATTAAATTTTAGTTTAATTTGTCCTTTTACATTTATATTTAACATGTTCTTCCCAACCAGTAACTCAAGTTATAAAAGGTGTAAACATCAAATATAGAGATCAAGATTCGATCTCCGATTCCATCGTTCTCCTCCTCTGTAGCAGGAAATTAAACAACTTCAACCAACTTAAAAAGAATCTATATTTAACATAAAAATGTAAAATTTTAAAATTTTGAATTTAAAAATTTCCATGCATCAATATTAATATAAAGTTAACTTTATAATAAGTTAAAAGAAATTAATTTTTGTTATATAATTCATAAATTATGATTAATTAATTCAAAAATATTCATATATGCAATAAGTCTATCGGTTACATAGACCGACCAAACTCCTTCATTTTTGACTAATGATGAATATTATTATCATTATCATGCAACATAATTATCTATTAATACATAACTCTCCATTTTTCTTCCTCAACCAAAAAAAAAATTTCCATTTTTCTTTTTATAAATATAAATCCAAAAAAAAGAGCATTGTTTATCTTATCACAGTGCTTACATGCTCCCTACTTTCTTTAATTTGAAAAAAAAAAAAGATGGGAAATGAATGGTCCCACAAATTTGGATATTTAGGAAAAGAAATGTTTGTTTAAAACCCAAAAATCGTTCGAATTTTTGGGAGAAATTTGAAATTTCATTTTCAGGGGTCGTTTCATCTAACAAAATTCATAACAAATCAAACCTTTTTCTTTTCCCTATAATGACAAAAATTGTCTACGTTGCCTCGAAGTTTCGTTCATGAAAAAGAAAATTTAATTATTTTTTTTATATATATAGCTATAAAAGTTCTGATTGGAGTGATATTATTGATTTTTCCAGCGTTTATTTTTTTATACATAAAATTTAAATTTAAAATTTTACTTAAAAATATTAATTTTTTTAGTGTTTATTTTTTTATACATAAAATTTAAATTTAAAATTTTACTTAAAAAAATTAATTAATTTTTTTTTTTTACTTAGGTCAACAAATGCTGATAAAAGAAAAAAAAAAGTTAATTCTTTTAACATAAGTGATCTTACAACTGTCATTGGCTCCATTAAGCAGCTTCAATCTTGGGGTCCATACCCTTTTAATTCCCGAATGAAAGCTTAACAAACTTATTAGAGATCAGTCATTAGCACAATGTTCATGATGATTTATACTCTTAATCTTACTTTTAGACATTAATTTATTAGTTGGTTTAAATCTTTAGATTACTCTTCTTTTGGATTGAAAATGATTTTTCAACATATAATTATAAATAACTTAATTTTAAATTCATAATTTGCGGAAAAAATTTGTATAAAAAAAGAACAATGTGGAAAAATTTAAAGGGTAATCCTAATTCCTTAAAATTGGACCTACAACTTTGTTTTGGTTAATTAAACTCATGATAGCTTGTTAGTGTGATCTTTATTAATATTTTAAAGCAAAATTATCTTTAATTTTTAACCAATTATATTTGTTGAAACTACTTTCTTTTTTTTCATGTTGATACTACCCATCATCCCAGCATCCTTTGGTGAGACAACAGAATCTAAGATTTGGCTCAAAAGTCACTTTTTTTTCCACTATTGATTTATGTTGTAGACAATTATAGAGCCCAAAAGAGCTCATGACAAAGGTCCAAGTTCTGAGAAATTGCCTGTTAATCCTATTTTCTAGGAGTAATTATTTCGCTCTCAATTTCTCAATTATTTAACCTCATGATGCCTATGATGAAATTTTATGAACTGAGGCTCTCATATCAATAGATTTTAAATTCAACAAACAACTGCTCGAAGCAGCTCACAGGGCTAATCTCATTTAAATATCATTTTAAGTTCATAACACAGTCGCATTAAATAATTATTGAAAATATTTACTTTTTTTATGGTATTATTTTTAAATTAAAATTATTCAAAAATTAATTACTCTTGATACCATCGGTTCAAACTAAAAAAATCAACAAATAACTTGCATGGTAAAAATTTAATTAAAAAATTAATTAAAATGTTAAAAATAAATTAGGACATATACAAAATAACATATCCGTTATTAACATATGATGCATACATTAATTTTTAAAATCCCTGCTTTTTACATATATAGTTCAAGTTAAGACATGATTATATAGGAGGAAAAAATTAACTTGTGTATATATAAACTTGCTGAAATAGATAATTGGTATGAATTTTTTATCCAAATTATATGCATGTGTTTATAAGTGTCCTGATACATTGGATGCATACAATATTATTATTGCCAAGTTACATAATTACCATGGAATATTTATATATACAGCTTTTGTTTTCTCCTAATTAATCATTCCACTAGCAAGATCTAGTCCCCATAGACCTAATTAAGCTTTCTTACGTTTAATGATGAATGTTTGCTTTTTATTTTATTTTTTTGTTCGTGGTAAAACATGATTAGAACTTTTTACTTTGAGTGATCCGAAGATGATCAAGGTGTCTAATCTTAAACTTTAGTAATTTATACTTTAAAAACAATAAAAAATTAATTAATTAAAACTAATTCATGTTAAAGTTATTTTTTATATATGTATTATTCTCTACCTATATATAATTAAAAAAAAAATGTAATTACAAATGTGTGCAGTGTGGTGTCTTCTATTCACAGGAACCGGGGAGTGGGCTGGTCCTTCGGGATCCCACATTAGTTGTGGAGTGTGTGTGTTTGGGTTATATGAGTTAACACGCTTTTACAAAATTATCATGATTGATTTTGTGAATGAATGCGTTTGGTTGTGTATTTTATTAATTTCAAAAAAAAAAAATCTATAAATAAGCTCTTGCGGATGTAGTTTTGGAAACATTTCTTATATGACTGGTGTGAAATGTCCGAAATATATATTATTTTATCATAAAAATAAAATAATTAAAAATGAATTTTAAATTTTATTCTTGAAATTTATCTGCAACGTGTCGCTATTACGTGCAATGCATGTTGTGACGTTTTTATTTCATCTTAAAAATATTTTACTTAATTTGTTAATTTGTTTAACATTTGAATATGTTTCACAATATTTGTTGTGGTGCAATGAGCAGTTCCTGGGACAAAATCTGAGGTCCAAAAATTTAAAAGTTTTATATTTAATTTTTTCCTTTCTTGTAACGTAGTTGGAGTATTATTATAATTATTGTTTAATATAATTATTTATTTTATAAATATATTTAATATTTTTTATTTGTAATTTAAAAATTAAATATGATGTATAATAATAATAATAGTAGTAGTATAAAAGCAAGCTTTTTTTTTTTTTTTTCTTTTCTGTTGTTGTCCTGATTCTAAAGAAAATATCTTATTGCTTGTTTCGTTATTCCCACATCTGTCTCCTTGTTGTTTTTCTTTTTGGTACTTCTCTTTAGCTTTATATATACTGTGTTGTCATATGACTAATAATTAATAAAATTAATTGTTACATTTTTATATTTTTTATAGTTTCTATTTTATCTTATTTATTTAAGATTAGTAGTATGATTAAATTTCTATTTTGCTCCCTTGTTGTGGAGATTTTACTCTCTAAATTAGAGATTTCGAGATTTGAATGGAAGATTTCATCTCTAGTCTTTTAATTTTGAAGAAAAATGCATCATTTCCTTTTTAAAAAAAATTAATATAGTTTACCCATTATTCAATATTTTTTCTTTTTTACAAAATAAATTTTGCCACACCTATTAGTTCGATGAGAATGTTGGAGCTTTATTTCGGCTTACCATCCGGAATTTAAGTTTCTCTGGAAGAGAAATTGGCTATCTCATTTTGCTAAAATTCAAAATCGCTTAATGAGGCACCAAAGTACTTATGTGTTTGTAACTTTTGTATTTTACTTTTTGATCTTATTTTCTCAATTTTTTGTGTGATGTATTTTTCTGGAGCAAGATTATTTACTATAATTTATACTTTTATATGGGAAAATCTTGCTTCTTCTTTTATAATTTGCCCAGAATTTAGCTAATAATATATTTTTAGTTGATCAAAAAAATTAGGTCTATTGAAATTAAGAATAGGAAAAAAAAAACTAGAACTAATACTTGAGAACAAATCTTGACCCATCTTGAAAGCGGATAAATCTAAGAAATTTTAAACAATACAAAAATATATATTTGCACTAACTCAAAAATTAAAAAATTTTAAAAATAAAACATAGTTTTTAAAAAAATATAATGTATTATTTAAAAAATAATTATACTGATCCAAAAATTTTATGATCATACAAACTAAAAAATACAAAAATTAAAGACAATTTATTATGATAAAAAAGAAAACACCAGTCAAAATATACGTACATCCTTAAGTAATATTCTTGTTGAAAATAAAATTTTATATTCCAAGCTGGGGAAAAAATTAAATTATAAAGGTAACTCGTTACAGTTTTTTTTTTGAAAAGTGCATAAATTTATATTTTAAAAAAAATTCGAAAATTAAAATGCAAGTAACAATTTGGGTGGTGGGTCATGCACAGCAGCTAAGCTTTCTGTCTCTTATTATTGTCTGTTTCCATATATATATATGTATGCATGTAGCTTTGGTTATCATCCATCGAACCCCATAAAATATTCCTCCAAATTAACACATCCACCTAATCATTTAATTTAGAGTTCATGCCTCCATCGATCCCTAATTAATAACACACACATAACTGCCCTTCACATTATAATCATCCCTTATTAATTTTTTTTCTCTTTCAACTTCCATTAAAAACAATAAACCATGCATATTCTTTAGACTAATTGATAGAGAAAACAGAATTATAACCTTAATCTAAAATTACAGCTTATAAACAGATTTAAACAGCTTCAAAAACAGTATAATATACAGATAAAATTATTTTAAAAACAAATATCAGAATAATTTTTCCTCCCATAGAGAAGAGATTGAATCCACCATCAACCATGCTATTGGATGGAATAAGTAGCTATTTTTGAGTTCATCCCTTTCATTTCTTGTATCTTTCTGGGTATATGAAGCATAAAATTTGAATTATGTCAATGGCTCGTATTGTACCTAGCTATTCCATCGATATTTAAATTACAATAAATTTTAATTTAGTAATACCAATATTGATTTTTCAATCATAAATTTTTTAATTTAAACTCTTTAATTGGAGCAAAAGAAAAAAAGAAAGAAGGATCAATCACAAGGAGATGGATGATCACATGATTGCAGTTTCAAAAATTATTTAGCCATGCAAAAGTCCCATCGGCATGCAGATTACATTAGTTACGTACACAATTTCATCAGATTGAGAGAGAGGAAAGGTTATAAAATTTCTTTTCTTTTAAAACTGATACGAGAAAAAGTTGCAATTAAGTAGTAGTGATGACACTTTCTGTCAAGAACTGTAAAAGGCCATTGACAATAAAATGTTACTGTTTTTTTTTTTCATATGTGCATATGCTGCTTCTGAAAATTTTGGTCAAAATACAAATAAAGAAAGCTTAGGTGACTCAATAATAAACATATAGTACATATTATAAAATTTATGGGTAAAAATTTATATGCATTGTGCGACGTAAATAGTTTTATCATACAGCTTGATAAATTATTTTTTAATCTTTAAAATTATATTTTTTTTTGTAAAATGGGAAGGTTTTTTTTATTATTTAAGAAAAATTTTTTATTACATGATATTATAGCATCACGATGCTATATGTATCATTGTCCAAAATTTATTTTATGTTATTTTTCTATTGTGCCGTACAAAGGCATCAATTTACCATTTTTTTTACCATATTATATACATCACATCCGCATCAAAAAATTTGTTATTGCGTTGAAAGCGGAAAAAAAGCTAAAATTCGAATCCAAAGTTCAATATACAATAAATGGTTTTAACCATTCAATTAAGTGTTTGTTAAGAAAAAATTAAATACGGACATCATTAAAAAAATTAAATGTTTATTTTTTATATTGTCTTATAATAAATTTAAATAATTATCTATATGGATTTGAACGGGGAATTTTTTTATTAATCAGAGGAAAAACCGATAGTTGATTGTGATTGGAAATTTATATTAAATTAATTCATGGTGACTGACAAATAGTTCTTTCTCTCTCTTGCAGGCCAAATATAATAAACTAAATTTTGTTACCTACTAAGTATATATTAATATCATTTTAATTTAAGGGTTATTTAATAACAAATTGTTAGGCCATGGAGATTACCATCAAATCCATATGACTGGAGAGAAAAAAAAATAAAAATTTAGATGACAATATAATTAAATTAACTCTTCGATTTTGCATGAAATATCAGGTTTTTTGTTTTCTTTTCTTATATATATATATATATGTAGAAATGCACGTGAAGAAGGAAAATGGTGTTGCATTATTGTTGGGTTCTTACCGAGAAGGATTCATCGATGCCCACCCGTGACCCAAATAATAAATAAATAAATAAAATAAAAATAAAAATAAAAATAAAAAATGTGTCTCTTTTCGGTAATTCACTGCTCTTGCCTCTGCGGCCGGCTGCTTTTCCCCGCTCGTTAATTTTCTTTTCTTTTCTTTTTTTTTTCATTACTTTTCATGGAATTATGATATGACATCAAGAAATATAAAACTTGAAATTGCAAAGAAAAAAGAAAACATCATATGTTATAAAATGTTCTTTTCATCTGTAATTAGGAGTATATTTTTTATGAGTTTGTACATTGACTAAAATTATATTTTATTTTTCAAAAATGCTTCTATGATATTAAATTTTCATAAATAAAAAATAAACACTTATATTTACAAATTAAATTAATCCTTTTTTTTATTTTTGAATATTTAAATAAACTAATTAAATTATATCCACATTTTTCTATTTAGAATCTTTGCACATTATTTCATACAAAACTTGTACAGTAGTATATCGAATAAATTAGGATAAAAGTACGAAAAGGCCCCTAATGTTTATGCCAAGGAGCGCATTAGCCTTTAAACAAATGTTGGGCTCAATTAGGCACAAAAATTTCTAAAATGAAGTTTTTGAGCCCCTCTATTTGATAAGGTATGGACGGAAGTTTAACACCGTTTGTGGATGATGCCACCATAGCATTTTTAGGACCCACAAATTAGAGAGATTATTTTTT
>CATIWO010765707.1:0-21358 GCA_949673435.1 Macaranga tanarius | reverse complement strand
TAGGCAAGAGGTGCCGAACCACGATAAATCTTTTGTGTCAAGCTATACTCCTTTTTAAATCTACTTTTGGTGATTGTGATGTTTGATAAACTTGTCTGCTCTTTATTAATGCATTTCAACTCAAGTCAAAATTAAGTTTTTCTAACCTCATTATAGTTTTAACTTCATGTCAGTTTAAATATTTTAGCTTTCTGATTTCACTGTACCAGTTTTTAAAATCTCAATTCACCCCCCTCTTGAGCAGCCTCTAGGACCTAACAGGACTCATATGATGGAACTGGAGATCCAATAGCACATGTCTCCATGTTTAAAACAAAGATGATGTTACAAAACATCAACGACGCCATTCTATGCAGAGTATTTCTAATGACCTTAATAAGCACAGCTCAAAGATGATTTCATAGGCTTCCGACGAATTTAGTAGCTACCTTCAAAGATTTGATTGAACAATTCAGAATCTGATTCATCACTAATATTCTACCAAAGAAGAGCATTAATGACCTTCAGTTCTGTAAACAGGGTGATACTGAAACACTCTAAAGTTACCTTAATAGATTCAATAAAGTGGCCATGCAAATTGAGCACCTGAGTAATGAAGCAGCCATAGACGCATTGAAATACGGATCTAGGATAGACAAGTTATGAGAAAAGATAATGACAAAGAAGCCTCATACATTCCCCGAAGCCATGGCAATGGCCATAAAATTAATTGACCTCGATGAAAATCAAAGGGATATGCGGAAAAAAAACCTTGATGAACATGTGGTAAAGAAGGATGACAAGAAGGACACCAGGAGGGAGCATAGCTCAACTTATGGATCTAGAATAATCGAAAAGAAGTACACTCCATTGAATATAAACAGATCAGAAATCCTGATGTGGATTAAATAGAATGGCATAGGTTTACCAAACCCTAGAAAGCTAAATCCGAGCTCAATGGGAAGAAGGGACAAAAATAGGTAGTGCAGATATCACAGAGACCATGGTCATGATACAGATGATTGTCGTGATCTAAAGATGGAGATTGATCGATTAGTGAAAGCTGGATCCTTAAAGAAGTTCACCGAAGACGTTCCAAGATGACAACAAGGTTCAGATATTCGGCAGGACGAGTAGAACGCCACGAAGAGGACTCGTAAGGAAGTGTCTGGAGTCATTAATATGATTTCAGGAGGGGAACCATCATCTAGAGATTAAAGGAAGAGAATGAAGAAAGAAGTATTTATAGCAGCTAAAGACTCATTAATTCCCAATATCATTATTAACCAAGATGATGGCTCTTATGTGAAACAACCTCATAACGATGCCTTAGTGGTTAGCACATATGTAAAAAACTACTTAATCAAAAGAATGCTCGTCGATGATGGGAGTGCAGTAAACATCATAACATGGGAAGCTTTTCAAAAAATGGGAGGTTCTCCTGTGGATTTGAAAACCACATCAAATCCCATAACCAGCTTTTACAGAGGAACTATTCAACCTATGGGCATTATAGAGTTGGAAGTAGAATTTGGGAATCATAACACAAAGAAAAACGTTATACTCAGGTCCCTGTTTAATATAGTGGATACTCGTTTAGCTTATATTGGAGTAATTGGAAGGCTAATCCTTTGGAAGTTGGGACCAGTAACAAGTATCTGTTACTTGGTGATGAAAATCCTGATTCCGAGAAAAATAATCACTATAAAAGGATATCAAAAAGTGGCTAAATAGTGTTATAATCTTGCCATAAAAGATGAGTTATAAGCTTTCCCCATCGAGCACTTTGTAGAAATTGAGAAGCACAGAGAAAACCCCGAGCCGGTAGATAAATTACAGGAGCTAAAATTAGCCAATGGCAAGATAATCAAAATCGACAGAGAAGCCCCAAGCCAAATTAAGGAGGAGATAATCCAGGTATTACAAAGTCACGCATATACTTTTACTACACAAGCATCCGAGATTATGGGAATTGATCCTAGTATCGTCGCACATGCTCTGAATGTTGATCTTACTGCGAAGCCGGTAGGGCTGTGCATCGGGCGGGGCGGGGCGGGTCAGATCGGGTGGAGAAGAGCTCAAACTGAGCGGTTCTCAGGTATAAGAAATTAGGGCCGACCCACAAAAAAATTAAGTATATAATTGACGGATCGGGTTGTGTAAATAATCGGGTTGATCGGGTCGGTTAGTCAGGTTGGACAAATTCATTGGGTCAAAAAAATAAAGATCTAAAACAAATATTTTTTTATACTATAAGAATAAAGATCAAACCTTTTATTATTTTACATAAGTTTTAATTCAAAACCAAAGAAAAAAGAATGACCAAAGCAGCCAGAACAAGCACAAGCACAAAAAGATAATTTAACTGCTTATTATATGTACATATTCCATACACTTGAAAATGAACATAAAGAAGAAAATAGAACCAAACCCAGCTGACCAGCTTAACTCTTTGTAAATAGTATTTGTCTCATAACATAACACAACCACCATCAACAACCATTAAGCCATTAAAAATGGCGACACAAATAAGATACGAAGCACCTAACACATCCACACAGCGCACATACCATATCTGGCCAAGAGGAGCTTTTCAAATAACAAAGATGGTAAGAGACTGAGAGTAGAACATTATGTACGCTATAAATACAAGAAGAAACCAGATATGACATATTGTAGAAAAAGAAGAAGAGAACTAGAGGAGACTGAGTCGGTCTCCAATGACTGAGTAGAAGATGAGCACTAAGCAGATAGAAGATGAGAATGCAAGATGCAAATCGGGAATCTGGAAAGGGAACGAGTGATGGCTGAGGGCTAAAGGGCAGGTCGAGAAAGGGAACGAGGAAGCTAAAGCTCATAGCAGATTTAATCAGCTGTGGGAATGAGGGAGGGCTAAAGCTCATAGTAGATTAGCTCATTAGCAGAGAAATAGAAAGGGATAAGGCCATGAGGGATTAGGGAAGATAGATGAGGGAACTGGGAAGGTTCCAGAATAATGAGATAGGAGGCAGAAGGAAGTGAGGAACGAGTAGGTTGGGTTTGTGGGTGTTTTAGGTTTAAAAAAGTTTATATTTATACTTAGGGTTAGGGCCGGTATATTATATATATGTATACAGTAATTCAGGTTTTTGGGTGGTTCAGGTTTTTAAATGCTTAGACCGAACCGACACCTAAAAATTGAATTTATCTATTTATTTAATCTGACCTGCCCCCTTTTCTCTTTCAGTTTATGAACCGATTCTCTTCTTTCTGTAGGGTTCGGTTTGGGTTATCGGGCCGGGCGGGTTCTGCACAGCCCCAGAAGCTGGTTATGCAGAAAAAGTGAAACTTTGCCTATGAGCGACAGGCAATTATAACATTTAAGACCGAAAAGCTTTTGGAAGCAGGTTTCGTAAGGGAAGTCTTCCACCTCGAATGGCTGGCCAATGTAGTGCTAGTAAAGAAGTCGAATGGGAAAATTCGCATGTGTGTAGATTATACGGACCTCAACAAGGCATGTCCAAAGGATAGCTATCCCCTACCGACCATTGATCAGTTGGTAGACTCAACGGCATGCCATGGAATGTATAGCTTCGTGGATACAGCTCAAGGTTACAATCAGATCCCTATAAATAAGGAGGATCGAGAGAAAACATCTTTCGTTACTCACCAAGGGTTATACTGCTCTAATGTCATGCCCTTTGTTTTAAAGAACGCAGGAGCCACATATCAAAGATTCATGAATTTCATTTTCAAAAATGACATAGGAAGAACAATTGAAGTATATATGGATGACCTTATCGTCAAGAGCAGGAACTTCGAAAGTCACGCCCATGATCTAGAATGAGTATTTCAGGCTTTCGATTATTATAAAGTAAAATTAAATCCCAATAAATATGTTTTTAGTGTTAAAGCAGGAAAATTCCTAGGGTTTATAATCTCACAAAGAGGAATAGAGGCAAACCCGAAAAAAATAGAGGCAATCCTTAATATGAAGGCACCTACAAACCTGAATGAGCTACAAAATCTAAATGGGCGGATAACGGCTCTAGGGAGATTCATGTCCTGTTCAGCAAGAAAATGCCTTCCTCTTTTTAAGGCATTAAAAAACAGCAAAAAATTTGAGTGGACTGCCGATTGTCAATCCGTATTTTAAGACATCAAGAAGTTCTTAACCTCACCTCCATTGCTAAGTAGACCAGTGTCTGGAGAAGAATTGTATTTATACTTGTCCATTGGCAACGAATCCTTGGCATCCATCTTGGTATGAGAAGACCAAAGCGAGTAGAATTCTATCTACTATGTGAGAAAGGTCCTTAGAGGATCAGAGGTTCAGTACCCAAAAATGGATAAGTTAGCCTTAGTGTTTGTGCATACATCCAAAAGCTCCGGCATTATTTTCAAGTACACAGGATAGTAGTGCGAACTAATCAACCACTCAAAAAAATCTTGCAGAGGCCAAAGACGTCAGGAAGACTCAAACAATGGTCAGTTATGCTAGGGGAGCACGACATTGCATATGAACCATGAAAAACAATCAAAGCTCAGGTATTGGATGACTTCATGCAAAAAATGACAGTCTAAAAAATGAGTGGTGAATGTTCATAGACGGGGCTGCAGGGAAATAAGGATCCGAAGCTGGAATCATCTTAATAGGGCTTGAAAGGGTTAGAATTGAATATGCTATACGGATGGGATACCATGCCACTAATAACGCGGCAGAATATGAAGCTTTGGTTATGGGATTGAGATTGGCTAACAAAGTCAAAGTGGAGAGTCTTAGAATACTCTGCAATTCTCAGCTCATAGTAAATCAATTGAAGGGGAACTTTGTGATGAAAGATTCGAATATAGGCAAGTCCTCAGAAAAGGCTCATGAGCTCTTATAATGGCTCGAAGAATATGGAGGACAATTGAGCATCGTTCAAATTCCTAGAGAGGGGAACGAAGCTAATTCATTGGCAAAATCCGCAGTAGAAAATGGAGCCACATTCCAAAATATGAAGCTCAAGGAGGTGCTTACCACTCCGACTATTAAAAAAAATAATACGCTGACTACTTGTGAGATAAGTGAATGGATGAAGCCCATAGTAGAGTACTTAGAATCAGAGATTTTGCCTGAAGATAAGAAGGAAGCCCAAAAAATCTGAATAAAAGCTGCTCAATATTCTCTACAGGAGGGAAACCTTTACCGAAGATCATTCAGCCATCCATGGAGTAAGTGCATATCTTCTGACGAGGGAAATTACGTCCTAAGGGAAATACATGAAGGCATATATGAATCCCACGAAGCCCAAGCAACCCTAGTTAAGAAGGCTCTCCTGTAGGGTTATTATTGGCCTACCATGTCACAGGACATACAAAGGCTTGCACAGTATTGTGAAAATGTCAAAGACACTCTCAACTATCGCACTTACCAGCTCACATTCAGAGTCACATAGAAAGTCTGTTGCCTTTCGCTCTATAGGGAATGGACATCCTTGGACTTTTCCTATTAGCGTCAGGACAGAGGAAATTTCTCATCGTCACCATAGATCATTTTACAAAATGGATTGAGGTCAAAGCAATTCCTATGATAACGGAGGCCAGGATTCGTAACTTCTTCTGGAAAGAGGTAGTATTCAGATTCGGTATTCACATACTCTCATCACATATAATGAAAAGTAATTTGATAATGAGAAGTTCAGATAGTTTTGTTCAAACCTCTATATAAAATTGTGTTTCACTTCGTTAGCTCATCCACAAACCAATGGTAAAACAGAGGTAACTAATTAGATTATCTTATAGGGCCTTAAGAAGTGTTTGGGTGATAAAAAAAGAGATTGGGCTGACGAATTGTATAACATTATTTAGGCATACCGAATAACTCCAAGAGGCTCAATTGGAGAGTCGCCTTTTCGATTAGCATACGGGATGGATGATGTAATTCCTATGGAAATTGGATCCCCATAATTAAGGGTCTCCAAGAACTTTAAAGAAATAAAAAAATGAATGTGATTCCTACCTCTCCCTAGACCTGTTGGAGGAACGAAGAGAGCAGGCATCAGTAGTAGCGGAAGTAAGACGCCAACAAATAGCTCATTATCATAACAACTGAGTACGACCTCGAACGTTCAACATAGGAGACTTAGTCCTATGAAAGGCTGAAATCGAAAAAGGGAATGCCAGGATAGGAAAGCTGGGACCAATATAGGAAGTCCCATATAAAGTTACAGAAATGACTACTAACGGTGCTTGTAAACTTCGAAGCATGGACGACAAGGATATTCCTAAATATTGGAACATGGAAAGTTTAAGAAAATATTACTAGTGGGAATAGTATAATTAGGCTACGAGCCAAATAACTTGCAATATCATAATAAGCTCCAAGAGAGTACAAAGGTTGTGTTTCACTTCATTTTAATAATTAGCTCCAAGAGAGCACAAATATTGTGTTTTACTTTATTTCAATAATTAGCTCCAAGAGAGCAAAAAAATTATGTTTCACTTCATTTCAATAATAAGCTCCAAGAGAGTATAAATATTGTGTTTCACTTCAATAATAAGCTCCAAGAGAGCATAAATATTGTGTTTCACTTCGTTTTAACAATAACCTCTTATAGAGAATAAATTTTAGTGTTTCACTTCGTTTTAACAAAGTCTCCAAGAATACTAGTACTCCACTTATACAAAGAGATCCAAGAAATCATTTAGTAGATTACAATAAGCTCAGATTTCTGAATTGTACTAGACTAACGATTGATACAAAGCTTCATAAAAAGCACTCAGTGTATACTATCCTTTACGAATAACGATCAAAGGAATTTTGAAGTACTGAAAATTATACAAAGGCAAGATTTACGAATGATTATTAATGATTAGATAAAAGATCGCGTTCGTTAATTCAGTAAGAAGGTTTCAAAAGCCAAAATTTTTATTAATAACGATATGGTTATAAAAAGTTCATTAAAATTTTTCAAAATATGCTACGGTTACTCTTCTCTTTGAATAGGAAGAGCAAGTATAGCATCATCAGAGGGCACGACTGATCCCTCAACTTTGGAAGGCGGTGGTGCGACAGGTCTTTCGGTAGTTAGAACAGAAGATGCCGGTTGATTAACTGGGATAGCTCGTTCTCTTTTTATAATGACACCAAGCTCTCGAAGAGTAATCTTGGTAATTGAAATAAAGTCAAGATCAGCATATTGAAGGGACAGAACTCGTTGAGTTTTAGTTTTCAGTGCTTGAACGAAGCTCGCAATGAAATCTTAAAATTATTTCTTGTCACTTTGACGATTAATAATAAGTTACCGATTTTCCTTCTCTAGATCAGTAACTCTCTTATTCAGTTTTAGTACTGAAGTTTACAACCCCTCGTTCTCCTTTTTTTCAAGATCCAAGCTCGATAAAACACTTACTTTCTCAGCACGAAGTGTGTCGAATGCTTCTTTCATTGAACGAAGTTCATTTTCCTGTTCAATCTTAAGCTCTTTGATTTTTAGCTCTCTCAAATTGCACCACTTTTGTGAATATAACGAATATCGTCCATCCGTAAAAGTCCTTGAGTGACCTATAAAAGTGAAATAATTTTTAGACAAATATATTGATTTGTAAAATAATAAGCTATTAAAGTACCTCAAAAAGACTCAGAAACATTTGACTTCGAAGCTCAGTTTCATCCATTCCGTTCCATTTAGCCATGTCCTTCTTCAACCTAAGGCATTCAGATAGATGATCACAAATAGCTGCGGAATTGATGCTAGGATTATCAGCCTTTTTCTCTAACCAGGTGGCAGGATTCGGACATCCCTCTATTTTTGGCCTCTTGATGAGTATCTCACCTCCTTCTGTTATAGGTTCGTATATATCTTCCAAACCCCGAGGCCTTTTTACCTTTTGTTTTTCAGTTGGTTCATTAGTCTTTTCCTTGGGAGAGAGATCAATCTCGTAGTCTTCAACACTTAAAGGGGGCACATTGACATCATCAGCCGCCGGAGTCTCATCTACACAACCATAAAGTCCCTCCATAAAATCATCAAGTAAATCAGCCATCTACAAAAGAGAAAATATCTGAGTTAGAAAAATACCTTCAGATTCAGATATACCATCTTTAACTTCGTAGAGACCAGTATCATCAGGTTGCTCATGTCTATACATGAATCTCTCGACATAAAAGTTTGCTCGATCTCCAACATGGTTACATTGAGCAAGGAGATCGCCAAAAAAGTTAAAATCATCTTTGATATAAGCAGTTGATCATTTAATAAAAGTGGCTTCTTTTGCCCATATGGTGGGGATGTTCTGAAAGTCCGTCTCATGTTCAATAATAAGAAACCGATTCCTCCAGGATCGGTTGATATCACCTAATTTTCCTAGCATGCTAAAATTAGCTATGACAGAAAGTGAGAAGGTCAAATCACCCTTCTTCTTTATTAAGTTAAAAAGTACCTATGCATAAAGATTGAGGGTTCGTGGCCTTACGAATGAAGTAGCTCGCAGAAAGCTGTAAGAAACTGAGTCATTCGGATGAAGTTGGCCAGGGGCTATCGTGTAGGCTTGAAAAAATCATATTATAAATGGGTTTAGGGGAAATCTAAGCCTGCCTTCTAATTGGTCCACATAAATAACTTATCTATTTTTTTTGCCCTCTTTATTAAGGCTTTGGTGGGCTCTATAGCTATCTCGGTCTTGAAATAATTTAAAATCAGTAGGAATTTTATATGTCACTCTAAGTTGGCGAATAAAACCCTTAGAAAGTTATGGAGGAAATTCAGAACTGTCTAATAGTTGTCTAGGGGCCATTTCTTAAGATTCTATACACAAATGGAAACTAAAAAATCAAAAAGCATAGAAGAGAGAGAGAAATGACCTTGGTATTGGCAAGAAAAGTCACAGGATCCTAGCAGCGGATCAATGGCGAGAGGAGGAAGAAACAAAACCCAGAAAAGTAAAATAAAATGGCATTCATAATAAGGGGAAATAAATATATAGCTAGAGGAAAGTTTGTTTATTCCTCAAATACCCTTGGTTATGGCAAGCATTTATTTCTAGGAGAGCAAAGGGCACGCTTAGGATAAATAGAAGATGAATATACGCTTTAGGAAGCGAGATGTAGTGGGGAGTAATGAAAAGTCTTGTCAATTATTAATAACTGCAGCAAGGACAGCCACAAAGTCGTTTCGATTTTCGAGGCTTTGAGGACAGGTGGATTAGATCATTATAGCTGCATGTGAATACGAATGATTTGGTGATCGATTGAATGGTTTCGATCGACGAGACTGAGTATCATGCGTAGCGTGAGTCCCTTGAATGCCCGAAGATCATTAAATATTTTCGTTAATTATAAACAAACTCTCGGCACAATAAATTGGTCGAACTGAATAAATGAATGTCTGGCATATTCGTAAAAACATATCGAGATTATCTAACGAGGTATTAATTGTTTGTACATATCAAATGAATCCTCAACGGGGAGAAACAATCAATCCTTACTCGAGAAGAATTGAAACGAGTACCTGGGAGTTTGTATGAATATTTTTGAATTTATGAACACCGAATGCCTCAAGCTATCGTAATTAGTAAGAGCACAGTAATTTTATCGAATATAAATATTTGATACCATGGGGGGACATCTGATAGTTTCAGAATTGGCTCAAGTCTATAAAAAGTCCTAATTAGGAGTCTTGTTCCTAAAGGCAATCTGATAAGGAAGATTAATTATAAAATAAGAAGGATTCGTAATTAGTCCTAATATGAAGAGGACTAAGTTTGCTTATTGCTTATGCCTATATATAGCTCATATTTCTCACATATTGAATATATGGAATAAACTCTTCTAACTTAAGCATTGGAGGCCCTATGGATCAAATATTCCAAATTCACCATAGGATTTCTTCTGTGTTTACAGATCTTGAAGGGTTGACCATTCATCAAGTCACTACAAGATGCTTAAAAGCAGAGTTGTTATGGCTCGGCCTTTGTATTTTGTCGCACACATATAAAAATTGAAGTCAACATAAGGAGGGAATTTAAGTTCTCTATGTCGGTAGTCTAGCCAATTTTATAAGCTAAACCAAATGTGGATTGGAAATATATATTTTATTATTATTTTTTAATTATTTATATCGCTAATCACTAATTTTTAATTATTTATATTAATTTTTAATAAAAATATATTTTATATGATATTTGTCAGATTCTATATTCAAATTTTATTAGCTTTTTTTAAAAAAAATATGATAAAAAAATCGTATGAAAAGAATATTTTTACTTTTGCAAGAAGGTCCAAATTTGTGGATTAAAAGAAAGTAAAGGACAATATAAAGAACCAAAAAGAAAAAAGGTTGGCTTGATGTGATTGCATGGGCACCAGCCACTAGTGGTGGTAAAGTGGTTGATGTTATCCATTGTCTTGGCCAATTATAGTCAACGGATCATGCTGGTCCAGTCCACTGCATCAGTATTGGTCCAGTCCACCACATTTGTTTCCCTTTTCTTTTCTGCACAAAAATGGCCCCAACCCCATTCATGAATCTTTCGTAGGGGTGGCCACGGGCCGGTTTCGGTCCGGAATCGAACCGGAACCGATCCGGTCAAATTTAGAACCGAGCTGAACTGATTTTGAACCGAGTGTGGAACCGGTTCAGATTTCGAACCGGTCGGTTTTGGTTCATTTTATGAAAAAAATCAAATTATGTTAAAAATTCAAAAAATACAAGTTACAACTCTTTATAAAATTCTACATAATTTTCTCTTATTCGTGGTATATTTTGTTTTCTAAAAAAATATAATTTTTTTACAGTACATAAAAACCGAACCAAAAAACCAGAACCGTGAACCGGAACCGACCGGTTTGGAACCGGCCCGGAACCGGAATTAAGCCGGTTCTAGTTCGGTTCCACCTTAGATCGAACCGTGAACCGGCGGTTCCAAACCGGAACCGGCCGGTTCATGAACCGTGGCCACCCCTAATCTTTCGTCTTCATTATTTTTATACCTACATCACATTTTCCTTTTTCAAATTAAATATTAAACATTTAACCGCATGCAAACTAAATGTTAATTGGGAATATATATATACTATTTAGCTGATATTATAAAAAAATTATTGTTATTTTATGTTTAGATGCTATATTTTAACTCCATAATTTAGATTAGTCTATTGTGTGAGAACTTACAAAAAGTTCAATATCTAAATGCAATTGGTTAATTATTTATAAATTTAGTATATAAATTCAAATATATTGATTAAGAGTCTACTTGATTTATCTATCTATATAGTTAATTGATGATGCTAGTTGTTTCAGGTAGTTAATAGCTAATGAATGTGAATCATTTGATGATTTTTTTGTTTAAGCAATTGGTAAAATTTTGTTAAATTATTGTTAATAGAATGCCGAATAACCATTAAATGTATAATTTAATTTTAAATGTAATTCTATGTGTTTGCTATATTTTTTTTGTTATATAAGTTATTTTTAATAAGGGTAATATAGTTTAAATAAAATAAATGGATAAGTATAATTTTGATCATATAGTTTCGTCTTTTAGCAAAACTAGTTCTGTGATTTTTTTCGATATTTAAGTACCCTATTTTTTTTATACTTAAATACTCTTCTAATTAATATCGTCGTTATTTTATGAGAAAACATTGATATAATATTAAATTTCAATGATAAAATTATTTTATATATAATTTATGATCAATCTAGTTAATTGGTTATTTTTAAAAATATTATAAATTTATTTTAAAAATTATTTTTTTTATTCATAATAAAATTCAAAATACATATAAACTTTATTCGTTCTTAGTTAATTGTAGTTAGTTTAACATTTTATTACTCATTATATTATTTTAGTATCAAAAATTCATATTATTTTAACATTAAATCATATATTTTAAACAAATTTATTAGAATGGTACTAAAGTGTGGCACCCCTCCCTACCGACACCTCATCAGACAGCACCAACACTTTTACTGTTCCACTCGAAATACTGACGTGGAGAGGCGCCACTTCTATATTGAAACTACTTTAACATGACCACCACGTTACTAAGAAATCATAATCACATAAATATTTTATCATTCAACCACAATGAGTATTAGATGGCAAAATTCACATAAGCTCACTAGATAAGAAATGTCTATAATAATATATACATAATAGATAGTGAACTACAGATGGAGATATCATGGGAAAAAAAGGCTACCCAAAATATACAAATATTACACCAAAAAGATAAGCATAACCCGTAAATCCCAAAAGAATGCCTACAAGCCCTAGAGAGTACTGCTATATCTACACTCAAAAGAACGGTTACTCTCTATCACATATCTCCCATCTAACCCAAAAAGAAAAGCAACTGCAGAGTCGGTGGTAGCTAGGTCCACACCAATGAGACCCGTACGTCAAGTGCAGTCTCATGGATGACCATAAACACTGTCAAACATCCATCCATGAAGTCTACTCGCTCTGTGTAAGTGCGGTAACCTATAGCCATAGGCTCAACTATGACTCGAAAAGACAAAATAGTATCAGCATCGTGTCTTACGAAGTAGAGGATCTCCGTCTCATCCTCCTCCACGTCGTACGTTTGCGCGGTCCAGTGTATCACCATATATGTACACACTATAGATTTACACGGCCAGGCTATGCTAAAGAAAAGGTTTAAAACAAGGAGTGGTGAGTATTTTCACGAGAAAATACTCAGTGAGCAGACTAAATAAACACTCCTTGTAAATAATTTGAACAAACTTTTCAAATAATAATAATAATAATAGGATTAAATTGTTATTTAAACCATATACGTTCCAAATATGTATATCGTGTCCCAATCAGATTATTTAAATGACATATGATCATATCACAAATAATTCATTTAAACAGTATATATTCAATATATATTAGGTTGCTATCAATGTGGTGGGTACCAATCAGCACATTGAAGGTTCAAATCAGGTATGCATACCGATATAATAAAACTACTTGGATCAACTCCAAAGGTTTTTATAATCTCGAGCGTTATCCCAAAGACAGTAATCATAAATTTCATAATTCTGTATCCCAGATACAAGAATTAATAATTTTACATGAGCAGCTATGTCCCGGACACAATCTTACGTCTCACCGAACTCTGCCGTACCCCGGGTATGGTCTTACTGCAACCTTTTTCTTTTAGCGTACATATACTCATTTAATAATCACATTTCAATATATATATATATACATCAATCAATACTCTATATATATTTTTATTATTATAATGGTATACATAACTTCACATAATAATCACATTTTAATATATATATATATATATATATATATATATATATATATATATATATTATATTCATTTTATTATTATTATTATTATTATTATTATTATTTTGTGTTTAATTTAATATATAATTAATTTAATTCTCTCCTTTAAAAACTTAAGCATACGTACGTTTATTCTTATATATTTGTATTTATATGGTTGCCAATCTAGGCTTAAGGAATAATACCGTCTATTTAATTAGGTTGGCTGTCCCAGAAATTCTTTTTTTTTTTAATATGAGTTTATTTAGGTGAATTTACAAAGTTCATTTGTTGTTGTGCTTTCCTTTCAACTTTCACCACTAATGGGCTTAATCCATATACTACTTCATCTGTAGAAAGTACCATAACAGACAAATATACATGCATGCAGGCAACAAACAATTCAAGGACGTGAATAAGAGAATTGAGAGGCAAGTGGTATATCAAGATTGCCAAGGAAGCTATACGGATTACTCAAAATTTTAAACAACAACTACATGCCAATCTAAATATATATTATCCCCAAGAAAAAGGTTTCTTAAAATACAACAAATATGAAACAAAAAGAAAACTTCAATAATTCACTCATCAACGAAATAGTGAGCCTATCAAAGAAAGTTTGATTTTAATTTAAAGAAGGAAAGAAAAGAAACCAAAGAAATCCACTCACCTATTACCATGCATTCCTCTGCTGCTTTTTTTTTTTTTTTAGTTTTTGATAGAAGAAGAAGTCCATGCTATTTTAATGTAAAGTCAAATATTACTTTGCATGAATCACTTCTTTGCCCATTTTTGATTAACGCGTAGCTTTTTTTTTTTTTTTTTTTTAAGTTCAATGGCGGTTTAGGCTTCTTATATATATAGTCCTTTAACTTTAATTAAATTTTTAATTAGGTCCTTGATTCAAAACTTATTATATATATATATTATTACAATTTAGTTCTACTTAAATATATTATTAAATATATATATATATATATATATATATATATATATTATTACAATTTAGTTCTACTTAAATATGTTATTAAATATTTGGACACGGACCCGACATAAAATATAAGAAAAAAATATATAAAACTCATGGTAGTTAAATGCTGAAAAAAACTATAAAATTAGTTTGTCAAAAAGTGAAATTACAGGAAAAAATTGTATTTATCCTAAAATAAATTTAAATAAGCTATTAACTAGTGAAAAAAAAATTCAAAATACAACTGATAAAAATTGAAACTGTTTATAGATAAGTTAACTATTTAATAAAAGAATTTTTATCAATCATCTAACATCCTCGTCATTTAATAAATTTGAATTTAAAATTTTTCAGATTTTTATAAATTTGTACATTTAAATGCATATTTACCAACTTTTTCAAGAAAAGAACAAATCTTTATTGCTATATTATGATCACAGGCCAATTTCTTCTACTATGTGTGATGTCTATGGTAAGTATTTATTATAATATCATTTTCTTTATCATAAGTTACATTAATTTAAGATAATAACATAAATACATTATGATACTCTTTTCTTATTTAAAACTTATAAGTCATGTAAAACTGATCCAATAAATACATACAACTTGAAATTAAAATATTTAGGTTTGAAACATGAGAGCTTCTTTGTTGGACCTTTCGAATTTCAGCACATCACCTTCTCATTGGTGGGGGAGATTGGATGGTCCATTTCATATTAAACCAATTGATGTATTCATTATTTTGTACTCATTAATAGAATCTTGACTTTACACTCCATTGACTTTATTAACATCATTATCTTTTGCACTTTGCTTCAATGAGCCTTCTTCTCCTCTAGTTTTGGCAATAAATTATACTTATGCACATCCCATTACATTTTATTTGCTTTTAAAATGTTGGCACTAATATTTTCCATTGTACCAAAAAAATGTTGGCACTAAAGATTTATAAATTTATATTCATATTATATCGTCATTTTAGAATTATAGATATATTGATGAATATGTTTATATTGAACATAATTTTTATATCATTTTTAAAGGAAATATATATTAAAATTTGAAATTTTTTTATAATTTTTTAAAAAATACTATAAAATACTAAAATAAATCTAAATTAGTCATATTATAACATAAAATTCATATATATATATAAGCTATTGACAAAAAAATAATTAAATTTGGTCAAAATAGGTTAAATAATTTTTTATAAATATTTATTTTTATTAATAAAATGAGAAAAAAAATAATATGTATAAAGTTTATAAATTGAAAAATTTTATTTAGTTAGAAAGTTGAATTTATATATATTTTCTTAAATTTATAATATATGTATTTATATTTTTTTAAATAATAATAAACACATAATAATTTTTTCCATATCATTTAATTATATGATTCAAAATTATTAACTTTACTTAATAAAAATTGACAATAATAATTCATTAGCCACCATCGATCCCAATGTAGACCAAAATAATCTAACTTTACCATTGACCATATTTACTTGCCGCTAGACTTTGGACTTCTAACAATCTGTGCAGTTAAACATAATTCTTAAAAAAAAATTAATATTTTATGGAGAAACCATCAAACATTAGATATATGATAAGAATCTTATGGCCACATCCATGAAAGGAATACCATTTTAAATAAATGACAAAACAATACATAAAGTTGCCCTCTACAAATAATAATTGAAGAATAAAAAATATTTGAGAACCCATAGACTTGAACTTCCAAAGATTTAGTTTTTAAAGCATTTCACTCTATATAACCAAATCATCATCATAATCCATCAATCAATTAGTTTCACGTAAAAACATCAAACACTAGGCATGCAGAATAAGAAAAAGAAAAAAAAAATTGAAACAGTAATTAAATTAGCTGTTGTAAATTGAAAGATTTATTTTTAAAGCATTTCACTCTATTAAAAAAAATATTTGAGAACCCTGTAGTTTAGTGTAACACCGGACCCCACCATTACCCTTGTTAGAAAGTCGCATACTTGACATTCCTAACTTAAGTACTGATGTGGCCGAGTATTATTTCTTAATTGAATATCCACTAGATAACTTTTAAATCATAATATATCCCAAAATATTGTCATCACTATTATATACAAATCTCGCAATGCAACTCATTAATTTACAACTGTTTTAAAACAATATCGTACATTTACCGAATATCCTAACTATACAATATTCTGGAGATTCTTCACTGCTCCTGCTTCCCTTAAAATATATAGTTATCACCTAGACAACCACTCAACTCTGAAAACAAAATAAAAATGAGTGGTGAGTATTTTCACAATAAAATACTCAGCGAACGAATAAAAATAACACTATGGCTTAACCATAAAAATTATATAAGTTCATAATCAATTTATAAAAATCATTTAAAATAATCATTTTAAAATATTTCAATTAAATCTCCCTTTCTAAAAATTAAATTCTCATATAATACACACTTAACAACATAACTACTTTACTTCCATATGGTAGAATGTATACCCAGCCCCAATCAACGATTATACACATTCACCAACCCTATATTTACAAATGTGCATCTGGCCACTGGCAGCAGCTATACACATTTATAGTAACATATGTATCCGGCCCTAGACATCGACTATACATATTTACCATCTCACGTTTATATAGTAACATGTGTATCCGGCCCTAGGCAATGACTATACACACTTACCAGTTTCACCATATCCCAGACATGGATTTACACCTATATAGTAGTATGTGCATTTGGCCCTAGGCTTCAACTATACACAACTACCCAAATCTGACATGTCTCATACATGGAATCTCTAACTCTTAGTGCCATATGCACTTAAGATTATAAATACAACTAAAACTTTGAAGCCCCAAACAGAGGCTTAAATGATCAAATTTGGACATCAAGACGGGGTTTGTCGGGTTCCTTAATAAAAGCCATATCGATATCTGAGTCAGCTTCGATTTGATATATTACGGGCCCCGTGACTCAACCGGTTCCGAAAGTTAGGTCCTCCTAAAGCAACGCTACGCACCTTGACGATCCGTTACAAAAATTCAAGTTTTCGATCATCAGCAGTGCATAGAGGCGCCGCCTGTTTACTACAGAGGCGTTGCCTTTGGGCCTCAAATTGGGCTGAGGCATCACCCTTGCGCACAAAGGCGACGCCTAACTGCATCGAATACAACCAACGTACAGATTCAAAATTTCACCGAAAAAACAAAAATTTTCAATCCAAATTCAATTAAAATCAATCAGAAACCAACAGAATTATTAAAAATCTGAAATTAGGAAGTTCACTTACCAAACTGTTGGTTCCTCCCTCTTTTCCTCTTTCTCCAGACAACGTTTTCCTTCATTTTTTTTCTTTTCTTCCTTTTTTTCGTCTTCTTCCTTATATCAAAAACAATGGCGGTTTACGCCAATTTGCATTTTAGTCCCCAACTTTCAATTTTTTAATTAAGTCCTCAATCCAAACTTATTTTCCTTATAATTTATTCTTAACCCAAATTAACTTTAATTATTAAGGTACGGACGTGACATTTAAACTTAAACTTTAAAAGATTTAGTTCTTAAAACATCTCACTCTATGAAAATTTCCAAAAATATAACAAAATCATCATCGTAATCCATCAATCAATTAATTTCACGTAAAAACATCAAACACTAGGAATGAGAAACTAGAAAAACTAAAAAAACTGTAAGAGTAATTTAATAACCCGTTGTATTTTAGTATTTGAAACAAAAGACTATCCTAAATTATCCAAGCTATAAATAAATAGCTAAGAATTTAAATATTTATATCCAATATCATATTGAAGTTTTAGAATTATAGATATATTGATGGATATATTCATATTAAAAATAATTTTTTATATTATTTTTAAAATTTTGTGGAAATTTTTATAAAAATTTTTTTTCTATAATTTTCCTAAAAACACTATAAAGCACTAAAACAATCTAAATTAGTTATATTATAATAAAAATTGCATCAATATAATTATATTATAAACTAATGAAAAGCTGTTGACTAAAAAATAATTAAAATATGTCTAATAATTTTTTTTATAAATATTACTTTTAGTAATAAAATGAGGAAAAATTAAGTCGTATAAAGTCTACAAAATGAAAAAATCTTTTACCTAATTAGAAAGTTGAATTTACACATATTTAGTTAAAATTTATAATACATACATTCATATTTTCCAAAATGATAATAAATAAATGATAATTTTCTCCATATTATATTGAATTTTTATGTGATTCAAACTTATTAACTATACTTGCTAAAATTTGACAACAATAATTTATTAGCTACTCACAATATATAATCATTTCAAATTACTGCTCATGGTAACATATAATATAATGGAAATATAGGAAACAAATCATTATTTTCATAATTGTTTTTACTTAATTATTGAAATTCACCTGTATATGAAATTATTTACTCCATCGACTGAAATTTGATTATAATAATTTGTTAGCTATTTAAAATAATTATAAATAATATGCTTAGTGATAAGTAACATAATAATTAACATGCATTTTACATTGAAATTGATTGATATTTAAAAAATTCATCCTAATTAAAATATAGAAAATAAACAATTTAATTATAAATCTCATGAGACATTTGTATGGTTCATCTCACTTCATCATACTTATATATTTATTATTATTATTATTTTTTAGCTTGGTCGTCTCGAAGACGACTTGGTGGTACAACTACAAGTCTACAACTATTACAACTATTGCAGCTATCATCAACTATAACTACCTATTACAACTATTACAAACAAATACATACATATATATAGATAGATAGATAGATAAGTAACATAGTAATTAACATGCATTTTACATTGAAATTGATTGATATTTAAAAAATTCATCCTAATTAAAATATATAAAATAAACAATTTAATTATAAAAGTTAACTCATGAGACATTTGTAAGGTTCATCATACTTATATATTTATTATTACTTTTTTTTTTGGCTTGGTCGTCTCGATGACGAGTTGACGACTTGGTGGTACAACTACAAGTCTATAACTATTACAACTACTACAGCTATCATCAACTATAATTATCTATTACAACTATTACAAACAAATATATATATATATATATATATATATATATATATATACCTAAGGGGAGAGGCAATCACATAAAGTGCAAGACTAGAAGCCCCTACGATTTGAACCTGGGACCTCATTGGCACTATATATATATGTGTGTGTGTGTGTGTGTGTGTACCTAGGGGGAGAGGCAAGCACATAAGGTGCAAGACTATAAGCCCCTAAGATTTGAACCTGAGACCTCATTGGCACTATATATATATATATATATATATATATCTACTTAGGGGGAGAGGCAAGCACATAAAGTGCAAGACTATAAACCCCTAGGATTTGAACCTGGGACCTCATTGGCACTATCTATTGCAAATACTTATATATTTATTGATGTCTATGTGATATAGTGAATACTGAATACATATATTGAATTATAATTAAATGAAAAATTATCAATACAAGTTAATATTTTAAATTATCTAATTTCATAATTATTTGAAAATGTTAAATATAATCTACTTGTTTCTATAAATTTCCAAAAAATACTTTTGTTAATTTGTTATTTTAATGATATAATAGATTTATCATTATATCTATGAAATATCAAGGATATTTTTAAATATTGCAAAATTTAATATGAAATATTACTAAAAAAATATATTATATAATTTTTATATCAAGACTCTCCAGTATACTATATATTCATCAATATATGATTATTTCCATAATTGATAGTTAGCACTAAAATTAGCACGTTTGTAATTTTTTTTCTAGATTTTTAACTAATATTATTTAATATTTTTAACAAAAACTAAAAATTTAATTAAAAAATATATTTGAGTAATATTTATAGTTGAATTGTATCAAATTAAAGAAAAGTACTAATTGTTATACTCATAAAAAAAATAGGAATTTTTTCAAAAATAGCCAAAAAAACCAAAAATAATATCAAAAGCTACATTGATCAAAAGTGTTTTAAAAAATAGCTTTAAGGAATTTTTTTTTTTTCAAATCTAGACTATAGCTCTTCTAGAAGCTGTTTGACTTTTTTATAAGCTGTTTGATCCTTTTTTTTTTGAATCAAAAATTTTTTTTACTACTTTCTTTATTTTTTTCTCAACATTTTTTTACTATTTTTTTATTTATTTTTAAGGTACTGTTTTTATTAATATTTTTTTTATACTCAATATTTTTTCTATTTTTAAAATACTCTTAACATTTTAATTTTTTCTCAATATTTTTTATTTTATTTTTTACTCAACATTTTTCTCAGTATTATTACATATTGTTTAACACATGCACTCATTCCTTATTTCCTGCACTTTGTTTCCTGTACTTCTTCTTCATTTCCTGCACTTTATTTATTGAATATACTTGATCTCTTCAAGGAAATATATATATACTGCAAATTCTGGAAAATTTATACCCATGTGTGCACAAGTTTTTATGTGTGAAGACTTCAATTAATTACTAAATCCAAATCAAAATATCTACTACCATAGAATGTATACAGAGAAGAATAAAAACACCTGTAACAATAACCAAATAAATCAAAAGCTGTTAAAAAAAATGGTAACTATAAGTTTTAATCGCAAGATGGTCATTGCAGTTGTATAGAGGTCACTTGTCAGGATTCTATGGGCATACGTGAGATGGTGGACTCCTTTGAAATAATACAAGTTTTGATTTTCCTTCCTTTTTCTTGTTGTTTCTTATTGTTTTTTTTTTTGTTTCTTTTGTGTTGCTTGTTGTTTCTTTTTTTTTTTTCTTTTTGTTTCTTTTTTGTTTTTTTATTATTTCTTTTTTGTTTCCTTTTTGTTTCTTGTTGTTTCTTTTTATTATTTTTTAAAGGTAACTTAAGAAATGTGTATTAATTGATATAATAAATTTAAGTTTGTAAATTTTTATTCAAACAATGTAGATTATTATTATTCTTATTATTATTGTTGTTGTTGTTGTTGTTGTTGTTTTTTTGTTTCTTATTGTTTCTTTTTTGTTTCTTATTGTTTTTTTGTTTCTTTTTTGTTTTGTTTCTTGTTGTTTTTTTTTTTGTTTC
>CATIWO010765673.1:0-38023 GCA_949673435.1 Macaranga tanarius | reverse complement strand
AGACTTTGTGAAAACAATGGTGAAGGAAAATGCATAAGCCCATGTGTATTATATTGAAGAAATTGCCTGATAGAAGTGTCTAGAGTGGAACTTGGCAGAAGTGTTTAAAACAAGCCACTGACAATTGAAATCATTGAGACTATGTTTGGAGTAGGGAAAAATAAGGGACTAAGGGAGGATAGAAAATAAGGAGGAAAAATTACTTTTTGTCGTTCGGCGAAAGGGAAGAAAGTGGAAGACGGAAAAAAAGTTGATTTTATTTTCCTTTCATCTGTGTTTTTCCAAATTGGAAAGAAAATAGGAAAGGAAAGGGTGAAAATTGTCTTCTATTAATTGTTTTACTATTTTACCCTTGTTTAGGTGGAAAAAAATTTGGTTTGAAAATTTGGCAACATGTGATTAGGTGGGAAAAAATTTAAAGACCAAGAATGATTTCAAAATGCAATGTTATTAGTTTGTTTTAAGTAACATAGTGCTATGTTAAAACTAGGGGTGTTCACGCTCTCCGAAATGGCCGAACCGAAAATCAAACCGATACTGTTCGGTTCGGTTTGTATTTTTAAAATTGTTGAATTTTTTGAACCGAACTGAACTGAACCAAAATTTGGTTCGGTTCGTTTTATATAAAAAAAAATGTAAGTTAACCGAGATAACCGAAATAACCGATTATTTATTTATTATTTATTATTTATTTTTATATTTCTAAATATTTTTTAAAAATATATACAAATTTAATATAGATATATAAATAGGTTGGTTCGATCGGTTTATGTTTAATGTTAGTTCTATATAAACAAGTTGAAAAAAGGGAATTTTGGCCTAATTTATAAATTTGAATAGTTAAAACCCATAAAACTGAACCGACTAAAAACCGAACCAAAAATTTCGGTTCGAAATAGGTTCGGTTTAGTTCTATATAAACAAGTTGAAAAAATATGAAACAAGTTTAAAAAATATGAAACAAGTTGAAAAAAAGGGATTTTGGCCTAATTTATAAATTTGAATAGTTAAAACCCATAAAACCGAACCGACCGAAAACCGAACCAAAAATTTTGGTTTGAAATAGGTTCGGTTCTACAGTGCAATTCTGTCAGTTCGGTTTTATATTTTTGAAATTCTGTTATTTCGGTTCGGTCAGAAAAATAGCCCAAAACCGACCGATGAACACCCCTAGCCTGAAGTGAGGAATAGGATTTCTGAAAGAGTTAAATTGACTTGTATATTCTATAAAAATGATGGCTTTTTTTTAAACAGTTCATCATTGGGTCATGCCAACTAAATTGTCAGTTCTAGAAAAGACAACTGAGAGTGACCTTAAATAGTGCAAGTTCATGGCACAACCAACCTGAGCTTAACCAAGGATGTAAATCTGAAATTTTGGGTTGATCCGGTCCGGATGAGTTGGGTCTGTTGGATTATCTTAATATTCGAACAGCCCCAGGGTTGCGTTATTTTTGGAAGAGTCCATATTTTCAGAATCAAAATCCGGTTGAATTTTTACTCTTCTAATTCTTTTTTTCAACAATGAATTTATAACACACTCATTTTAGCTGAAATCTCATGATTTTATGTCCAGGTGTTGTTTCACATTTAAGCATAGGATATTTTTGAAATTGGATGAATCCCTTTTGATTTTGTTATATTAAATTTGATGCAACAAGGCAACACTAGAATACTCTTCTTTCAAGTTCTGTCAGTATAGTCAAAAGCGTCTCATGCCTAGGTGCTTGGCTGAAGCAATGAAAACTCCTAGTGCCTCTATACCTACCAGGAGAGGCCTGTTTTACCAGGCGCTAGAACTTTTTAAAAAGAGACATCTATTTTATCCTCTCTAAGAAAGGTATTGTGGTCAATTAGGAAAATTAATATATTAAACTGTCCTTCTAATTATTTTTGAGATGGTGATTTTTCAACAAACAGCAAACGTTTCAGGTTACTGGGCAGATACCAGGTCGTATTTTATTGTGGTTCATGAAACGTTTTGTTATTACTGTTTAATGTTGCATTTTTGTTCTCCAGTAGGACTGCATTCCTTTAACTATCTTTTTGTTTTACTAGAAGTCACTGTTTTCAAAATAAAAATTCTTCAGGTATTATCAAGTGGGAAAGATGCCCCTCCTGCTGGATGTGCATTTGAGAATGTCAATGAGAATCTTAAAGTCTATCTCAAGGTTCAGGGAAAAGTTGATGCAGAAGGAGAGCTTGAGAAGGTTAGAAATCAAATGGAAGATACACAAAAGTAAGTCTGACTTCTCAATTAAGATGAATATGTTATACGTCAAATATATCTGCTTGCACACATGCTTTACAAAGATTTATGTATGTTTATGCATCTCTGTTCTCTACAACGGCCATATTGGTCTGTTGTCATGTTACACACACACACACACACACACACACACATATATACACAGTGGTAGTTGATTAAGAAATGGAGTATGAATCATATGTTTTGCTCTTTAGACCTGCAAAGCTGGCAGCTTAAAACTATAGCATTTCTGTATCTGCCAAAAAAAAAAAACTTCATCTACATCAAACCTCTTACTGCTGAGCATAACTGTTCCTAGCTTTGCATGGGTGGATTTTCTCTGTTTTTTTCTGCTGAATCAAAGATACTTCTTACCGTCAATACATTTTTCCACTTCCTATGATTCGCCTGAAAATCTGCTTTTAAAAAATAACCGAGGAAATATTATCTGCTGTATCTCCTCACAGTTAATAAACCGTAATTCACCTCCTGATTAATGTTTTCTGCCGGTAGCCTGTTTTTCAAAGCCATCCAACAAATAAAGCTGAATCCAGGAATATGTTGTAGCATAAATTAATTTGGCAGAATAAGGTATTTAAGGGTTGATGAGTGATGGCTGCCAACTGTTTCTGTTTTATCTTATCCGCTCTCTTCTTTTCAGGCAAGTGGACAAATTGGATAAGAAAATTAATGCATCCGGCTATAAAGAAAAAGTGCCTTCTCATATTCAGGAGCAGGATGCCCTGAAGCTGGCTAAACTTCTTCAGGACATGGAATTCTTTAGAAAGGAGAGCTCTCGGCTTGAAGCTGAGAGTGGGGAGGTGGACAAGTAGATAAAGCTTCAGAACCTATTGATGGGCTCTTTAACCTTGTAGTTTGAAGAAGGGAGGTGAAGCAAGCCAAAGAGAGAGGCGAGGGTGAGGAGAGAAACCTGAAGGCGGCAAAACAGGGGCCACACCACACACTATTCCTCCAGAAAAAAGATGCATTCTAGGGTACAATGAAGACTGTCGTCATGCATGAGGCTTGGCATCCATTTTTGCTGTTTTTACTTAAAACATGCAATTATAAATTGAACACAAATGGCAATTGGCTGCATTGGTAGAGGAACTCAGTTTAGTTTGATCAAATTTTTTTTGGATGTATAGGTACTGCATTTCACCTGCAAAATCTGGAAAATATTGAATCTTAATTCTGTTTTGCATTCAAATTTACCAGTAGTGGATGCAAGGCACTGAAATGTTCAAAGATTGTGATCCAGAGAAATAATAATTGCACCTCACGGATTAGGCAAAGAACATACTAATTTTCATCATGCTTGTGGATTACAGGTCATAAGATTGTATAGATAATACATTATAAATGTAACGGATTTACTAAAATAGGTTAATGATTAATTAAAAGATTGTATAGATAATACATTATAAATGTAACGGATTTACTAAAATAGGTTAATGATTAATTAAAAGTATAGAGGAAGAAAAATACGCATTTAATAAACTATGCAATTTTTAAAAAAGAAAAAAAAAAGTAAGCTTTTACAAATAAGATGCGCTTTATTAATTAAATGTCTCATCTCCCATGGGTTTAATTTTCATGGTTTATTCAGGCAGGCTTGTGGAATCCCCAAGTAGTGGTCATAGAACAACTAATTCCCCTTTCTCCATAACTTGAAAATTTCAAGGGATAAAAAAAAATAATAACAATTAACGGTAAATATATTTAATATAGAAGAAAAGATAATAAAAAAAGCTAAATTTGAGGTGATATCTCCTAAAAAAGTTCACTTAGAAATGTTAAAATTGTTTTAATAGAGTTTACTCTGCCATGATTAAAGGAAACTCATTGAGGATGGAGAGCGGAGGATAGTTAAAACTCATGTAACACAACTAATTGCCTTATATCAATGTTCAATCAACACCACTTATATGCCACTTGAGCTCTTTATATATATTTTAGAGATGGGAGTTATTCACTTCTCCAACAATAAAAGATATAGAATAGTGAATTTTAACATGAAAGAAGTGATGGGTAATCATAAAAAGGAAATTGCACTTTTCATGTTATGTTTTCAATAAAATTTGGATTCAAAATGCTCTATAATTTCACCCCTTAGGCCACCACCAAAATTATTAATCATCTTCAATTAGGGGCTCTCTTAGAAGAATCCATATTACTCAACCACTAGTTACAAAGGATATCATTGTGCTTTTTCATCACATTCATCCACATCCAGAGTGGCTTCAGTGCATAATATGACTGCAATTCCATCTGTTGGCCATCACATTAAAAATCATTCATTCCTCTTCATTGAGTGACTCTGCATACAAGAATCGATATACCCCCTCCCCAAGAGACTCAACCACCACATTTAATATCACTACCATCATATAATAATTTTTAGATCACTCCTCACCTCTACCACTTCCCATGCTTGCCAAAGTTCAGTACATGCCACATTACATTGCATATCATAATAGACAACATGCTTAATAGGAAAAGCAAGAGAGACTGCCCTTATCTTAGTTTTATTTGTATCTTTTCCTACCAGTTTTTTTTTTTTTTTTCTTTTTTAAGCTTAGCTTGTTTCTGCTTTGGCCTGTTTCAGCAATCCTAGTCAAGTTTCTATTAATAAAATATTCTGCTTATCAAAAAGAGAAAAAAAAAAAAAAAAACTGTCACCATGACAAAAATATGCAACAGAGTCATGGCGCCTTTCAATGTATACAAAAAGTGCTGTTTTCCCCTCTTGTTTCATATTTTTCAGATTACACACTTTGAATTTATACATCTTACCTAGGACTCCATCCACTCTAAGCCACCAATTTTGGGTGCAGGCTGCAGCGTTTTGCCGACAATCCAATCATCCATAGGATGAATCTCCTCAGACCATCCTATGCTACTTTCAACACCTAATTGTGTGTTCTGCAGCTGCAAGTTATAGTGAACATATGTCAAATCAGCCAATCGTTGTTGCTCAATATGATTCCTTCCATTCATGAGAAGCTTCTCAGCCAAATCTCTCTTCAGTCCGTATCTCATAGCACCATTACAAGTCTGGCTCAGAATTCTTACAGCAAATTTTTGCAGCTCTGGATGCTGTTTCCCATATGTAGCCCACCACTGAGCTGCATTCAAAGTTACAGGGTGTATAGTTTATGATTTTCGTCTTCATCACTAACAAAAGATAAACCCAAATTATTAAAAAAAAAGTTAGAATAGTCTAACCTGGATGAATATTGGTTCTTTTGTTAATGGCACTCCCCTCCTTGAAAGCACCTCTTGCATGTCTATACTCATCAAGTTGTAAAGATATGAGATCCTGTGTTCGCTGATCTTGTACCATACGAACAATACAGCATAACAGGCCGAAAGAAACCTCAGGATCACTGTAGAAATCAGTTGAATAAAACAAACTTGGGTTTAAATAATAGCCTGCAGCATGCAGAGGGCTATGGAGATAGGTGTCCCAGATTTCATCAATTATTTCCCAGAAAGGAATATATTGTGATTTCTTGTTTTTGAATTCTTCTCTAATTGTCTCCTTTACTTGATCCATAGTTTCATATATGTAACCCACTTGAGGTTCATCAGCCTTAACAATCAGGTGCAGTACACGGAGCAGTGGCACAATTGCCTTCAAGGTCATCTCAGCTCCAGTCCAGAAAGACAGATCCGCCATCAACTGAGCCACTCTCATTCCCCCTGTAGTGGAAGCCCAAACTGAGTTCCTCCACTCAGAAGATGCAAACATGTTCTTCAAGTTCTTTGTTTCAGACATGATATTCTCTAAGGTCAAGAAAGGCACAGCAAACTTCATCTTAGATGGCTTTATTAAGTCATGACTACTAGTATGATTTCTCATAAGCTTCAAAACCTCCTCATTTCCATAGATGAAATTTGTGATTACCTTTGTCCTGTCTATTATATATTTAATCCAATCTATTGCCCCTATTTTTTCTAGCATGAGCTTAATGCAATGAGATGCACTAATACTCCAGAATACTGTCCTACGCTTGTCCATAAACTGCTTGCCTACAGCTCCCAGCCAGCCTGTTGTTGAACATGCTACAATTTGAACTATATTGTCAACCCCAACCTCATCAATAATTCCATCAAGTAATAATTGCAAAGCATCTACATCGTTGATTATAGCCGAAACATCAGCTGAATGAAAATAGATCGGACCCTCAGCGCATTCCACCACAAAGCTGACCAGGTTCTGACCCTTCTCGTTAATCCATCCATCCAACAAAACACTGCATCCAGTGCTTGCCCATGAATGTCTAATCTTTGTCACATATTCACGTGTCTCTTTCATTTCATCCTGAAGAATCCACCCTTTCAACTCCTGAAGTGTAGGGATCTTCAACCAACTATCACCAAGAGCTAAATTTAGCATTCTTTTGAAGCTAGGAGAATTTGCATTACTGAAATCAATACCTGTTTCATAGAAAAACCTGCCGATGCATTTTTTTGTTTGCATTGATGATGCATCTTCTTTTGCTAGGTCATTTATGGAAAATTTTCTATCTACTCTTATGTCACATACTGGAAGACCTACTGGCACACCATCTTCTACAACGGAATCTGTGCGTAACTCCTTGTTGCTCCCACAACCAGCAGTTTGATTAGCTTCATGCTTGATATGTTTGACATTGTTTGAGATAGGAGACGAAATTCTCTTATAAGGGAGATCAGGATGACAGAGTTTTCCAACTTCCTTAGCAAGAGTCTCCTCTCTAGTTTCCAGTAACATATTTCTAAATGATTCCTTCACATTTTCTGGAACTTTCTCACAAGGGACCACATCTTTCCGTATACCTCCTAAGTGGAACTTAATACGAGAGAAGCCGCTAACAACTTTACCACAATAGTTGCACTGAACTCTAGTCTTCTTGTCAAGAGCAGTACCATGATCATGAACATCAATGAAGTGTTTGCTAGTGGCCATTATTCTACATTTAAAAGCAACAGAATGCCGAAATTTCAAAATTCTTAGCCAAGAGACTTCACCTCAGTTCACAATGTCCAAGTTAAGTGCTTTCAGGAAGCTTTGGCTGCAAAATTCATACAAAAATTAAAAAAAAAAAAAAAAAGAAATCTTTTTTGTTCATCATTAAGATTATAATTAATTGTTCGGCTGAAATTTCAGAATTTAAGTAGATATATATGAACTGAAATGAACCAAAAGGGTCACTAAAGAAGTTGATAACTGAAAACCACCAACAAAATAGAACAGAACAGAACAGAACCAAAAGCAAAGGAAACCAAGAAAAGCTCAGATAGGAAGCATCCCCTTCCCTTCCACAGCCATAAACGGCATCAAGATGTTGGTTCAAAATCAAATATATTCAAAAGGGTCTTCTTCATTCATAGCAATCTTAGCTTATATATGCATATGTATATATATTCTTCAAGAAATCACCCACTGAAATAATTGTTGGAGCTTGCATACATATATAAGTGACATAAGAGCAGGCAAGTGAGAGTAGAGAGTACCTTAAGAATCCACAAATTGTCAAGGAAAAAGAGATTAATTAAAACCCAATAATCTCCAGAGTGGGTAGCTTTTCTGTGTTGTGTAGATTTTGAGGAGTTGCCCATTTGATTCCAGGCATTGTCATTTGTCGCTAGATTTTGTATGTGCATTGTTCATTGTTGTCTACTATTCATTGTTGTCTACTACTGCGCACTTCTCTGATGTATTTTCTTGGTAAAATTCACCATTCAATCCTTCTATTTCTTCAATCATAATAAAGCACCCTTATAGTTTATTTCCATTAACTAAAAGCCTTCTTCTGCTAAAATCTAATTATATATATATCCTTAATCGTATTGTAAGCATCTTTCTAGCCCTGGCCATGGTGATGGTCCAAGAACCGGCCAGTTCCGGCATAACCCATGGTTTTGGGCCGGTTCTGGTTCATAGTTCCGGTTCAACTGGTTTATTTTTTAAAAAATTAAAAATATTTTTTAATTAAAATAAATTACGTTTAAATCAGAAAAATAATAATATTTTAAAAAATTAAATTAAATTACTTTTAAATGGTTGATTTTAAAGTTATTTAAGTACTTAAAAAATTCTAGAAGATTTAAATTTTAAAATTGTAGTTTACTTGAAATAAAAAAATTCAGAGGATTTGAAAAAAATAAAAATAAAAGAAATATAATAAATTAGTTTAAATGTTTAATATTTAGGTGTTGGATTAACAGAAAAAAAAATTAAAGGATTTGAATTAATCAATTAAATGAAATAAAAAAAATAAAATAAAATAAAAGGGCTTGAACTTAATTTTTACGTATCTTTTTGGGTTTAGAGCAATAAAAGTTTACATAGTCCTCGTACCTTTTTTTAAATATAATTTACTCCCTTCCCATTTTAAATTTAATCACTACCTAAGCCAGATGCGAATGTTGAAGTTCTTCCTCATGTTGTGAAGTTGAATAAATCTTTATTTTTGTCTCTCTTAATTTCTTATTGCTTTAATGTCGTTCTAGTCCAATCATCCACACATGTTTGTGCGTCCAATGATTCAGGAGCTATTGAAGATCGAGTTTCATCCAAAATACTTCATCCTGCACTAAATGCTTGTTCAACGGTAACTGTTGAGACCAAACTTACTAAAATTTGTTTAGCAATTTATGCGAGGATAGGAAATATATTTTGGTATCGACTTCACCATTCGAGAACGGGAAAATCTTTACCTGTTTTACTATCACTATACTCGAAAATAATTGTTAGATAAATGTCAAGTTTAAGAGATGAATCAGATGATCCTCGAAGTCTTTTATGTCTTTGCATTACGACATGATCATCCATACTAATTTTAGATGGTTCAATTTGAACTTGACTAGTAGAAATAGAAGAAGAAAAAGATGAAAAAGTAGGAATTTTAACATATTGTCTAAATTTCTTAAATAATTCTATTAATACTCTTTTAACTTGATTAATTATTAAATCAATATCAATTTCATTATTATCAATCATACTTAAGCATCCATAATAAACACACAAATAATCATTCAAACCATCTAATTTACATTTAGGATAAAAAAATATATACAACAAGATTAATTAATGGAATATATTTAAAATAATTTAACCATTTTAATTTCATTAATAAAATTGATTCTTTTAAAACGATATCATCATCATGGTCTTACAATGCACTAACAATATTTACACATTCAATTGATAATAAATGAGAAGTAGGATAATGAACATCATTTAAGATAAAAGTTGTATCATTAAAATTTTTTAAAATATCAAAAATGTTTGTATAAATTTTTAATTTTGTGGATATAAATTAATTTGTGGCACATTATTAGAAATAAATATGCATAATAAATTTTTATATTCATATAACTCGTTTAATAATTCATAAGTTGAATTCCAACAAAGTAGAATATCTCTTGGAATTTTTTTTTTAGTTTTTTACCATTGTCTCTATAAAATTTTCTTCATAATTTCAAAACTTTTGGATATGTCCATAAAAATAAAATTACTTTTTTAATAGGAGAAAGAAACACATCCAAAGATTTTAAACCATCTTGTATATATAAATTTAAAATATGACATGCACACCTAACATGAAAATATTTTCCACCAATATTTGGTTAACAAACATTTTGAAGATCATTAATTGATGTAGTATTTGCAGTTGTATTATCAAAATAAATTGAATTTTTTCTTAACTAATTCATATTCTTCAAAAATATTTTTAATCATCCTAAAAATATTATCAGTGTTATGATGTTCATTAAAAACTCTAAATGCAGTAATTCTTTTTTGCATTAACCATTTATTATCAATTCAATGACAAGTAATGCCCATATATGAATGATTTTGCCAATGATCACTTTAATATCACTACAAATATAAACATATCCATTAAAATTCACAAATAACTTTTGCAATTCTTTTTTTCTTGTTTATATAAATTATACAAAGCATGTTTTAATATATTTCTAGGCACATTTTAACAATAATTAATAAAATCAACTTGTTCACCAAAAGTAAAAGATAAATTTTTCATACTAATCATTTTTGTTAATTCTAATTTATTTTGTTTATCACTATTTTTAAATAATTGAGAAAAGGAAGAAGAATTATGTACCCAGTAATCTGACTTTGTCTCTTCACCACCAATTTGTGTTGTCACACCCTCATTACTATTTACTCTATTAGTAGATATACTTAAAGACTTAATGATAATAAAAAATCTCTTGTCATCAATATTACAATAATTAAATACTAAACCTTAATACTATTTCAATCATTTACATCTCTTTATACAACTCAAGGTTGACATTATATTACATAACAAATTCTAATGTCAATCACTAATACTTCTAGAATTGTCCATCTTAGCCATCTTTTTTATTGACATACTCCACTGCACTATCATCTCTCAGCTGCGGGCTAAGCAGATATTAAACCTATACTAAAAATTAATAAAACAAAAAAGTGTGAGTAATTTCATAAGGAAATTACCCAGTGAGTGGATAAAACATTATTTTGAAACTTTATCATAAGAAAATCTTTAAATTTAATTTCCAAAAATTTCAACAATAAGAACCAATGAACTTCAAATACTTTATTCACATTCGAATAATTCTCATATTCAAAAATGACCACATAAATTACTCATTTAAAATTTTCATAAAATCCCCTTTTTATTTATATTTATTACATGAAATAATAGGGATTTAATAGCTATTAGTATTAAATAAATACGCTATATTAATATCTATATAGCATCACTAACTAACCTTTCTCCCATAAAAATCAGAAATTCAAACATAAAATAATTCCTTTCTAATTCAAGTAGTATATTAAAAGACAAAACAGTAAATGAAACAAATCAACACCTCACCATACATTCTTGGATAATATACTTAAACATACTAACAACAAGATCATCATCAACATACACCATCCATTGAAAATTATTAACTAGGAGTACTTTATACACATACACATACACATGATCTTGCGTGCCATGTCATTCAACATTATAATACCTCGCAAGTATTTATTCATATTCAATACCCATGGTAACATTACTTAAGTGTGATAAGCACTTAAGCCCATAATAACCGAAAGGTCAATCCAATATAATATATGTAGCTAGCCCCAGGTAACAGCTCTACATATATCTCAGATGTAATCTTACATCTTTATGGTAAATTATGCACCCCGGCCCCTGGCAACGGCTATGCATATATGTACTCAGCCCCTGACAACGGCTATACACGGTATATCCGGCCCCTAGCAATGACTATACACATCTACTAAATTAATCTTATGAAGTATCATGCGCATCCGGCCCCAGGCATCGGCTATACACATATACCCACTCACATTATAGTAACATGTGTATCTGGCCACAGGCAACGACTATACACATTTATCAACTTCAATTATAAATCATGCTACTTAACCATAATCCTATATGGTAATATGTGTATCTGGCCACAGGCAACGGCTATACATGTTTACTAACTATTATTCAAATATGGATTTATCTCTTCATGATATTATGTGTATCCGGCCCCCGGCATCGAATGTCCACATCTACAAACCTTTCATATCCCAGATAATGAATCTCTAATCCTTAGGGTTATATTTAATTAAAACTACATTACTTTCTTTTAAGAGTTCTCGAGTATCCTAGCATCACTTGTATTTCCTTATGCCTTTCTTATAAAACCTCATTCTCAGACTTCTATATTTTTCTCATATTGGATTCTGCTGGAGTATTTCAATCTTTAGTCTCTATATTGGATACTTAAACATCATCCCTATTAACTAAAATATTGAATATTTTAATATTTCCACTTAACTCTCCATCTCTAGATTTGACCTATCCTTACCAAAAAGGAATAAGGTTAAATATATATAATTACTTAACATCTCATCATTCCTTTCTTTTAGGATTGAAATATTATTTTCACTTGATTATACTGGATACTTTGATTTAATTATCATTCCCTTATTTCATTATCTTCCTGGCCTCATTGTTAACGAACATACTTTAGTCTCTACTCAGAGACTTCAAAATTCTCATAATTTATTATTCTACTTCTTAAGTTAATAAGTCCTCACTAAGAAGGAATAAGATTGTATACACTTATATGGTAGGATGTGTATTCGGCCCTAGGCTTCGACTATACACAACTATCCAATTCTGCCATGCCTCATACATGGGCTCTCTAACTCCTAGTACCATGCACACTTAAGACTATAATTTTAACTAAAACTTTGAAGCCGTAAACGGAGGCCTAAATGGTCGAATTTGGACATCAAAACAAGGTTCATCAGGTTCCCTTGACAAAGGCTATATAACTCTCTGAGTCAGCTTCGATTTGATATATTACGGGCCCCATGATTCATCCGATGCCAAAAGTTAGGTCCTCCTTAAGCAACGTTGCGCGTCTCGACCATCCAAATTCGAATGTTTATTAATATATCTAATATTAGAGATTGAACTCATTTTATGATATTTAAAGTGTTTTGGAATGTTATTCTAATATTTGGTTCACGGTTATGCTTCAGTTAAACTAAAAACAAATGAAATTGGGTGCGGTTCAGGGTGCAGAGGCGAGGACTCTGCGCAGGGGCACCGACTATGTGTGCAGAGGCGCCGACTTCATGAGCAGAGGCACCGACCTCGCATTACAGAGGTGTCACCATCCCTCTGAAGGCATCCCGCCTTCCCACGGTGAAGGCGCCGGCTTCATCGCGGTGGCGCCGCCCTCCAAACACGTAGGTACCACCTCAACGTAGAGGCACCGCTCTCGTGCCGTCTGGTTCGACAGTAGCAGTAAAACTCAACCATTTTCTGATTTTCCAACACCCATAAGCTCAGAATTTACACAAACAACAATCTTAAACATATATACAATATGTATACTTCACAATTTGTCTAAACTAAGTATTAAAACTACAAATTTCACATACTTAAACTCAAATTCAATCAAACAAAAATTTAAAACCAAAACTCAAGTTTAATATGCCACTTATAATTTTCTCCAGCCAAATCCTTAATCTTCTTCTTCAAAATTTGGGTTTTTTAAGTTCCAGATACCTTGCTTCTTCTTTTCTTTTTCTTCTTCTCTTTCTCTTCTCTTTCTTTCCTCTTCTTCTTCTTCCCTTCCTCTATACTTCTTCCTATAGAATCTAATAACTTTTCTGCCAATTCTCCATTTTACTCCATTCTCTTTCTTTTTCTTTTCTCATTGACTCATTTTATTTTCAATTCTTTCATATAAGTCCTTTTTTCTATTCAATTAAATCCAACTTTAAATTTTTATATTTTATTCTTATCATTACTCACAACAACAAAAATAGTAACTCCTAATAACATCAATTTAAAATAAGATAGTCAACTTCTTAATTATTGCTTAATTATATCTAATCATCTTTCAAGGACACAGATGTTACAATTCTTCCCCTCTAATAAGAATTTTGTCCTCGAAATTCGGGAATACTCGTTATGTTGTTTACTAATAATTTTTTTCTTCACTAACCATCTCAACCACGATTCTATTCTTCAGAATTCTCTATATCACAATTCAATTTAACAATTTTCTCATTTATAATACTAATCACATCCATGTCTCTTACCAATATCGACTATCGGTAAATTAACATTTATCTCTTATGATAAATGAGTTCTTAAATCTTGAACCTAAAGAGTGCGCTTACTCTTCATAGAATCAAATTATAACACAATAGTTAACATCACTTGGGAACCACAATAATGTAATCATAAGAATTAAAAATTTAAAACTCAATAATACTGCCAAGAAAGATTTACACGCATTATCGTATGCTAAATAAATACTTAGCATTACCCTGTTATCATATCACTAGAGATAACATTTTATATAGCCCAAACATTCACTATTTGAAATTAAATTTCAAGCATTCAAATAACCTTCCAGTACCACGCTCCTAAGCTATGAAGCAAACATTGGAGTTCATAAAATTATTCACTTTTTGTTTTTCATTTTATGATACTGGTATTTCTCATATAGAGCCAAATTACATTCTTGCCCATTTCTCACAAAAGCTATCCCTAGGAAAAATATATATCCGGCTCTAGGCAATGGATATACATATATCTTAAGAACTGTCTTAATATTCCTCTGTGAATATTGGCTAAGTGGAGACTTTTCCATACAATTGCTTACCAACAGTGACTTTTGCTAAATTAACAATCATAATCAACATAAATAGTTTCTTGCTTCATGTAATTCAAAACCACACTTACAATTAATATAACTAAAGTTATATTGCAAGGATTATCTCATCCTTTAAGGAGTCTACATTACAAGTTAACTATATAACTATTGTATTACACATATTTATTCCTTCCTTGCTCATTAGTTGCAAACCTTCTAGTTTACTGAGTACTACCGGCAACACTAGCTCTATGAGCTACAGGTCTTTTTTGAGATGGTCCCACATCTGCACTTGCTTCATTTTGCACTCTATTAGGGTTTGGAGGTCTACTTCCTCTCACTAAGTGTGAAGCACTTGATTCTAGCAATGACTGCTCTGTGAACACCCTCTCAAGACAGTCACGAGCATAGTGCCTTATCTCACTACACTGATAACATCGCACTCTTGTGCGCCTACTACAATTTTCTGTATGATGACTTTTACATTCATCACACCATGACGCTCCATGTCTTTTAACATTATTTGCTTGTCTTGGTGGTGCCATCGATTGCCTTATCGATACTTGACTTCCTTGGGGTTTCCCATATCCGTCACTTCTAACATTTGCCTTTGAACTAGAAGAAAACTTCGTTCTCTTTTTCTCATTCCTAAATTGCTTGCTCATTCCCTTTTGTTGCTCAGTTTCCTCCAACTCTTCATCTAATCTTTCTCGCTCCATGGCTTTCTCGACCTAACCTCTAAAGGTTGTGCCAGCATAGAGATTTAGCTTACCTCGTAGGGATACGTTCAATCCATCCCTAAAATTCTCACTTTTCATCTCTTCCGTCGGATATATATCCTTTGTATACTAGTACAAATCTTCAAACTTGTCAGTATATTCCCTAATAGTCATTAATTTTTATACCAGGTTTACAAAAGATGCTCTCTTCTACCTTTGAAAAGTTTCGGTCAAATATTCTCTATTAAACTCCTCTTTGAAGAGCTATCATATAAAGGCTTCCCCATAAAGATTTCTAATTCTCGTCAGCCAATCATCTGCCTTCTCAAACATGAGACCATATACATTGCCAACTTTTTCTTCATCGGTAAGCTGCAATGTATTGAAGGCCTTTTCCATTGTTTTGACTCACTTATATGCTTGTCCTGGGTCTAGTGTTCCGTAGAAATTGTAAGCCTCGCACTTCTTCGTATGCTCGATGATATCTCCGGGCTTCTTGTATCTCTCACGTTCTACCATTATCGTTGCCATTGTTCTTGCCAAATTAGTAGTATCTATATGTACTATCGGAGCTGCAGGTGGATTTAGCACATCCTTAGGTATCTCTGGAGGTAGTGCGTAATTCACATTCCTTGCTCTTCTAGGTACTTACTCAAAGATTGATGTGGTTGCAGCAGATATATAACTTCCTTGCAAACTATCAGTATGAACATTTAGTATATCATCTCTCTCATTGACAATAGATTTTGACGATGGAGATGATGCTTGTGGAAGTGCTTGACCCCTAGTCGAGATGTTAGTTAACTCAACTAGCCTCACTCTATCACTTTGGACTTCACGTCCTCTGCCTCTACCTCTATCCCTACCACTTCCTCGACCATGACCTCTACCTCGATTTCCTATCAATCCACCTCTAATTCTTGCCATTTTCTGAAAATAAAATCATAATACTTTAGTAATTCTCATCATCACTATATATATATTGTATTCCATAATCAATATCCACCAACTCAATACTTCTTAATAGCTATAACACATAACACAATCTTCTTAGTGTCTGCAGAACCTAATAACCTAGGCTCTGATACCAAATTGTCATACCCTCACTACTATTTACTCCATTAGTAGACATAATTAAAGACTTAATGATAATAAAGAATCTATTGTCATCAATATTACAATAATTAAATACTAAACTTTAATGCTATTTCAATCATTTACATCTCTTTATACAACTCAAGGTTGACATTATATTACATAACAAATTCTAATGTCAATCACTAATACTTCTAGAATTGTCCATCTTAGCCATGTTCTTTATCGGCGTACTCCACTGCACTATCATCTCTCAGCAACCGACTAAGTAGATATTAAACCTATACTGAAAATTTTTAAAACAAAAGAGTGTGAGTAATTTCATAAGAAAATTACCCAGTGAGTGGATAAAATATTATTTTGAAACTTTATCATAAGAAAATCTTTAAATTCAATTTTCAAAAATTTCAACAATAAGAACCAATGAACTTCACATATTTTATTCACATTCGAATAATTCTCATATTAAAAAATGACCACATAAATTACTCATTTGAAATTTCCATAAAATTCCCTTTTTATTTATATTTATTACATGAAATAATAGGGATTCAATAGCTATCAGTATTAAATAAATACGCTATATTAATATCTATATAGCATTACTAACTAACCTTTCGCCCATAAAAATCAGAAATTCAAACATAAAATAATTCCTTTCTAATTCGAGTAGTATATTAAAAGACAAATCAGTAAATGAAATAAATTACACCTCACCATACATTCTTGGATAATATACTTAAACATACTAACAATAAGATCATCATCAACATACACCATCCATTGAAAATTATTAACTAGGAGTACTTCATACATATACACATAATCTTGCGCGCAATGTCATTTAACACTATAATACCTCACAAGTATTTATTCATATTCAATACCCATGGTAACATTACTTAAGTGTGATCAGCACTTAAGCCCATAATAACCTAAAGGTCAATCCAATATGATATATGTAGCAGGCCCTAGGCAACAGCTCTACATATATCTCAAATGTAATCTTATATCTTCATGGCAAATTATGCACCCGACCCTTGGCAATGACTATGTATATATGTACCCGGCCCCTGGTAACGGCTATACACGGTATATCCGGCCCTTGACAATGGCTATACACATCTACTAAATTAATCTTATGAAGTATAATGTGCATCCGGCCCTAGGCATTGGCTATACATATATACCCACTCACATTATAGTAACATGTGTATCCGGCCACAGGCAACGACTATACACATTTATCAACTTCAATTATAAATTATGCTACTTAACCATAATCCTATATGGTAATATGTGTATCTGGCCACAGGCAACGGCTATACATATTTACCAACTATTATTCAAATATGGATTTATCTCTTCATGATATTATGTGTATCCGGCCCCCGGCATCGAATGTACACATCTACAAACCTTCTATATCCTATATAAGGAATCTCTAATCCTTAGGGTTATATTCAATTATAACTACATTACTTTCTTTTAGGAGTTCTCGAGTATCCTAGCATCACTTGTATTTCCTTGTGGCTTTCTTATAAAACCTCATTCTCAGACTTCTATATTTTTCTCATATTGGATTCTGCTGGAGTATTTCAATCTTTAGTCTCTATATTGGATACCTGAACATCATCCCTGTTAACTAAAACATTGAATATTTTAATATTTCCACTTAACTCTCCATCTCTAGATTTGACCTATCCTTACCAGAAAGGAATAAGGTTGAATATATATAATTACTTAACATCTCATCATTCCTTTCTTTTAGGATTGAAATCTTATTTTCACTTGATTATACTGGATACTTTAATTTAATTATCATTCCCTTATTTCATTATCTTCCTGGCCTCATTGTTAATGAACATATTTTAGTCTCTACTCGGAGACTTCAAAATTCTCATAATTCATTATTCTACTTCTTAAGTTAATAAGTCCTCACTAAGAAGGAATAAGATTGTATACACTTATATAGTAGGATGTGTATTCGGCCCTAGGCTTCGACTATACACAACTATCCAATTCTACCATGCCTTATGCATGGGCTCTCTAACTCCTAGTACCATGCACACTTAAGACTATAATTTTAACTAAAATTTTGAAGCCGCAAACGGAGGCCTAAATGGTCGAATTTGGACATCAAAATGGGGTTCGTTAGGTTTTCCTGACCCCTGATGAAGGCCATATAACTCTCTGAGTCAACTTCGATTTGATATATTACGGACCCCGTGACTCATCCGATGCCGAAAGTTAGGTCCTCCTTAAACAACGTTGTGCGTCTCAATCATTCAAATTCGAGTGTTTATCAATATATCTAATTTTAAAGATTGAACTCATTTTCTGACATTTCAAATGTTCTGGAATGTTATTCTAATGTTCGGTTCACGGTTATGCTTCAATTAGACTAAAAACAAATGAAATTGGGTGCAGTTCAGGGTGCAGAGGCGCAAACTCTACGTAGGGGCATCGACTACACATGCAGAGGCACCGACTTCTCGAGCGGAGGTGCCAATTTCATAAGTAGAGGCCCCGACCTTGCGTTGCGGAGGCGCCGCCGTCCCTCCGAAGGTGTCTCGCCTTCCTACGATGAAGGCGCCGGCTTCGTCATGGAGGCGCCGCCCTCGAGACATGCAGGCACTGCCTCAATGTAGAGGCATCACTCTCGCGCCATCTGGTTCGACAGCAGTAGTAAAACTTAACTATTTTCCAATTTTCCAACACCCATAAGCTCAGAATTTACATAAACAACAATCTTAAACATATATAGAACTTATATACTTCACAATTTGTCTAAACCAAGTATTAGAACTATAAATTTCATATACTTAGACTCAACAAAAATTTAAAACCAAAACTCAAGTTTAATATGTCACTCGCAATTTTCTCCATCATAATCCTTAATCTTCTTCTTCAAAATCCGGGTACTTTAAGTTCTAGACACCTTGCTTCTTCTCTTCTTTTTCTTCCTTCTCTTTTTCTTCTCTTTCTCTTCTCTTCCTTTCCTTTTCTTCTTCTTCTTCCCTTCCTCCATACTTCTTCTTGTAGAATCTAATAACTTCTCTGCCAATTCTCCACTTTACTCCATTATCTTTCTTTTCTTTTCTCATTGATTCATTCTATTTTTAATTCTTTCATATAAGTCCTTATTTCTATTCAGTTAAATCCAACTTTAAATTCTTATATTTTATTCTTATCATTACTCACAACAACAAAAACAGTAACTCCTAATAACATCAATTTAATATAAGATAGTCAACTTCTTAATTATTGCTTAATCATACCTAATCATTTTTCAAGGATACGAATATTACATGTGTAGTGTGCTTTTTCTCTAAATATCTTCTAAAAGTTCCATAACTACCTCCATTTTTAAATTTGTAATTTTGGCCACAATAATTACAAATTACATTAAATAAGTCAACAAATTTGCATCTCCTCTTGAAATGAACTTTGAAAATATTAGATTGTGATTGAAATTTTTCTTGTTCTTCTTGATTTGGTGGAGCATTTGTTGCAATTTCATCAACATAAGCTTCTTGACTTTCTTAAGTTGGATATTCATCTGGCAAAGTATCCATAATATTATTTAAATCAACAATATTTGATTGTGATTTATCAAAATATTATAATCTACGGGAATTGTTTTCACTTGCCATTAATGTAAAAAAAAATATTTAGAGTGAGTAAATAAAAAAATTTGAAGAGAGTGAATAAATAAAAAATTTAGAGAGTGAATAAATTAAAAAATTAATAGAGTGATTAAATAAAAAAATATTGTAGAGAGAAATTAATAATGAAAATTGAAGAATATTATATAGGGAATATTTAATTAATGAATGTAGAGAATTGTAGAGAATTTGGGAGGATAATAGATTGTGAAGAAAAAAATTCCTCCCCCTTGATATTTATAGACAAAAAATTAAATATTTGAACTTCCTAAAATAACCCCAAAACTCCCGCCCACCCCCCCTTCTTTTTTAAGTCGCGGCTATATATATATATATGATACCACATGTCACAGACTTAAAACTTTCCTATGAAAATCCGTGCAGTATTAAGAAACCTTGTGTGTTAGAATATGCTAAGTAAGCCTTTAGAGTTGGTTGTGAGTGAAACTAGGAGCAAAGAGAGCACTAAAGAGTTTAAAAGAATACTTTAGTGTATTAGCAAACTCTTCACTTATTGTTTTACAAATGAGGTAGGAGGTCTATTTATAAGCTTTCCACCTCGTTAACGTGTGGTTAGTATATGTACACATAAGCCTAGAGTAACATGTAGTTGATATGTATATAAAATGTTCTAGGGTCATTGAGGCATTTTAGCAAACACCTTAGGGACGGGAAGCTTCTAGACTGACTGAGGCATTTCATCGAACACCTTGCAGGTAGAGGCTTCTAGAGTCTGGCTGATGGTTCCACCGACCTTGGCTGGCTGCTGCAGCCTAGCACCGACCTTCTAGGCCTTTTCCCGCATCTTCTAGAGTCTTCCTCACACTTCTCGTAGGTTAGGCCGGCCTAGCTCGCAAGTTTCATTCACTAGCACGCCGGACATACGGGCTGGCTTGCAAACCCTGCGGGTTAGTAGGTAGGCCTTGCCTACTGCCACCCTGCCTTCAGGTTGCTGCAGGTTAGTCTGCAACACATTTGAGCTGTCTTGGCACACTTCGGGGTATTATGTACAAGGTTAGTTCGTAGCTCCCTGAGGCTACACCAACACTTTGGGAGTGATAGTGGTCAAAGGACTTAGGGACCCAAGCAGGGCGTAACATCCTCCCCTACTCAAGCTCGTGATGCCCTCGTCGCGCCATGAACCTCATACTTTCTTATCTTTTTAACAAACTGCCATAGAGTATCCTCACGCTCCCAGCTAGCTTCGAACTTAGGCAGGTTTTTCCATTTAACTAAATACTCGAGGTAATTTAGAACTCTTTATCTCCATACTATACATGAGTCCAGGATATAGTCCATATTCTTATCAAATTTAGTGACTACTGCAGTTGGGGCACGTGTAGACTCTTCCCTGCTTGAGTCCTCCTTATCCTCATGATAAGGCTTTAGTATGCTAACGTGGAAGACATAATGGATCTTGCACTTTGGTGGCAGCTCCAGTTGATAGGTAGCCTTCCCTACTCGTTTGATAATGGGGAAAGGTCCCCCGTACTTTCTCATTAGTCCCTTATGTACTTTCCTTAGGGACTTAAACTGATTGGGAAGAATTTTTACCATTACTTTATCTCATCCTATGTACTCTTTTGGTCACCGCTTTGTATCAGCCCACTTCTTCATATGTTGGGCAGCTTTGTCGAGACAAGCACGTGTCTCGTTAGCTTCTTCATGCCACTCCCTTGCAAACTTATGTGTAGTGGGATTCACACCACCATATGATGATGCCATAGCATTAGAGGTCATGGGCTATTGTCCTATTACAATTTGAAAGGGACTTTTTCCCGTGGATTTGCTCCATTGGAGGTTATACGAGAATTGGGCAATGTCAAGGAGCTTGGCCCAATCTCACTGATGGGAACTAATATAATGCCAAAGGTATAGTCTAGAAACACATTAATGCACTCCGTTTGCTCATCACTTTGGGGATGGAAGCTCGTAGAGAAGTTTAAGTTTGTCCTCATCAGCTTAAACAAATTGCGCCAAAACTTGCTAGTGAAATGGGGATCTCAATCGCTCATAATGTTCCGAGGTAATCCCCATAGCTTTACCACAATCTTGAAGAACATGCGTGCTACTTCATCGACATTGTAATCAGATGGGGCTAGAATAAAGGTAGCATATTTGCTGAATCTATCGACTACCACTATGATGCCACCGTATCTTTCAAACTTGGGCAGTGTAATAATAAAGTCCTTCGAGACACTCTCCCAAGGGCATTTCGCAATAGGGAGAGGTTCCAGCAAACCTACGGGTGGTTGTTGCTCGACCTTATCTTATTGGCAAATAAGATAGGTCATAATGTATGTCTCGATGTCATCTTGTATGTATGACTAGTAGTAGTGTGCTCGTACTATGGCCATTGTTCATGCCTCGCTAGGATGTCCTGCCCACTTCTAGTCGTGAGACTTTTTGAGAATTTTCTTTCTAAGGTTTCCCCATTTTGGGACAAAGACTCGGTTTCCATAGGTAAGTAGCATCCCATTTTATTTCTAAAACCTACAAGTCTTGACCTCTCTTGCTAGTTGAAGTAAGTTTGCAAAAGTATCGTGCTCCATACCCTCTTTAATGTGTTCCATTAAGTTACTTTGTGGAGTGATGGCACTAATGTTGGCCAGTTTAGCCTTGTGGCTCAGAGCATCCGTAATGATATTGACCTTCCCAAGCTTGTACTCTAGCTTGTAATCGAACTCGTCCAGGAAATTTTACCAATGAGCTTGCTTAGGACTCAACTTATTTTGTGTTAACAAGTAGCTCATGGCCACAATATCCTTTTTAACCATAAACTTACTACCAAGCAAGTAGTGGCGCCAAGTATGCAAGTAATGAATAATGGCCATCATTTGTTTCTCTTGGACAGTGTACCGGCGCTCCGTGTCGTTCAGCTCACAACTTTTGTATGCGATGGGATGGCTATCTTGCATTAATACTCCTCTGATGGCAAAGTTTAAGGCATCCATGTGTACCTCAAAAGGTTTAGAGTAATTGGACATCCTCATGATAGGCTCCTCGGACACCACTCGTTTGAGTTCTAAGAATGCCTCTTGGCATTGTGGTGACCAATGCTAAGGGTAATTCTTCTTGAGCAGATCAGTTAAGGGTGCTACAATGGCTGAATAGCCTTTAATAAAGTGTCAATAATAGTTAACTAGGCCCAAAAGTTCGGGGATGCTCGAGGGAGGTTGCCACTCTTGGATGGCTTGCACCTTCACCCTGATCCATCATCAATTTGCCTTCCTTAATCTTATGCCATAGGGGTAGCTGATGATGCTGCTAAGATCAGTAATGCTCTTATATTTCTCCAAAATGCTGCTCAACTATGGTGGCGAAGGAAACACACTGAGCGTGAAAAAGGCCTGTGCAACATCCATACATAGGAACAATTTAAGGCAGAACTGTGGAAGCACTTTATACCCTATAATGCAGAGACTGAAGCAAGGGGAAAGCTTCATCGTCTATGGCAAAGTGGTAGCATTCTTAAATATATTAAGGAGTTTAATACACTTGTACTGGAGATTAACGATCTATCTGATAAGGATGCTCTCTTTCACTTTAAGGACAGACTAAAGGATTGGGCAAAGGTGGAATTGGAAAAGCGTAGTGTACAGACACTGGATGATGCCATTGCTATCACTGATTCCTTTACTGATTACTCCACCCAAGCCAAAAATAAAAAGCCTAACACTGGCCAAAGTAGGGGAGAGAAACAAGGACTAAGGAAGGATTCGAGCCTCAAGGAAGGTAGTTCATCCAAAACTTCTAGCGATAAATAGGATAAACAGTCCAAAAAGGATGGATTAAAGCCTCCTAAGCCTTATTTCATATATGATGGACTGCATTGGGTATGAGATTTCCCCAATAGAAAGGCAATGAATGCCATGGTTGCCGAATTTTGCAAGAAAAAGCAACAAGCGAAGTGAATCCACGGCAAAAGTCCCTTTAAAATTGTAATAGGACAATAACCCATAACCCTTAATGCCATAGAATCATCATATAGTGGTGTGAATCCTGTTGCACACAAGTTTTCAAGGGAGTGGCATGAAGAAGTTAATGAGACACGTGCTTGTCTCGACAAAGCTGCCCGACATATGAAGAAGTGGGCCGTTATAAAGCGATGGCTGAAAGAGTATATGAAAGGAGATAAAGTAATGGTGAAACTCCTTCCTAATCAGTTCAAGTCCCTGAGGAAAGTATATAAGGCATTGGTGAGAAAGTACAAGGGACCTTTCCCCATTATCAAATGAGTAGGGAAGGCTACCTATCAACTAGAGCTGCCACCGAAGCTCAAGATCCATAACATCTTCCATGTTAGCATGCTAAAGCCTTATCATAAAGATAAGGAGGACCCAAGAAGGGGAGAGTCTACATGTGCCCCAACTGTAATAGTCACCGAATTTGATAAGGATATGGACTACATCCTAGACTCTCGCATAGTGCAGAGATGAGGAGTTTCAAACTACATTGAGTATTTAGTTAAATGGAAAAACTTGCCTGAGTCCGAAGTTAGTTGGGAGTGTGAGGATACTCTACTACAGTTTACTAAAAAGATAAGGGAGTATGAGGTTCATGGCGCGATGAGGGTGTCGCGAGCTTGAGTGGGGGAGGGTGTTATGCCCCACTCGAGTCCCTAAGTCCCTTAACCACTATCACTCCCAAAGTGTTGGCATAGCCTCGGGGAGCTATGAAACAACCTTGGACATAATATTCCGAAGTGTGCCGAGACAGCCCGAAGGTGTTATGGACCAACTTGTAGTAACATGAAGGCAGGCGAGCCAGCAGGCAAGGCATGCATGCTAGCGCACATGTCCGGCGTGCTAGCGCGCATGTCCGGCGTGCTAGCGAGACTTGCAAGCTAGGCTAGCCTAGCCTATGGGAAGGGCTAGGAAGACTCTAGAAGATGCGGGAAAAGGCCTGAAAGGTCGGTGCTAGGCTGCAGTAGCCAGCCAAGGTCGGTGGAACTATTAGCGAGACTCTAGAAGCCTCTGCCTGCAAGGTGTTCAATGAAACACCTCAGTCAGTCTAGAATCTTCCCGCCCTAAAGTATTTGATAAAATGCCTCAATGACCCTAAAACAATCTATGTACGTATCAACTATATGTTACTCTAGGATTATGGGTACATATAGTAGCCACTTGTTAAGGAGGTGGAAAGCTTATAAATAGACCTCCTCCCTCATTTGTAAAACAAAAGTCAGTGCGTAGATCTTTGCTCGTAGTTTCACTCATAACTAACTCTAAAGGCTTACTTATCATATCCTAACACATAAGGGTGTCTAAGTGTTGCACGAATTTCCATAGGAAAGTCTTAAGTTCGTGATAGGTGGTATATATATATATGTCCATTGATACCATAGACACCCAAAGATTGACAGGGGCACAATACAGAAGAGGAAGATTATAGAAAAGGATAATGAATCATCAGCATAAATGACAAATATAACATGAAATATTAAACACGTATACATGAACAGAATAATTAGGTGGCAGAGCCGACCATATGCATAAATATATATACATATATATATATAGAGAGAGAGAGAGAGAGAGTCAGGCGGCAGGGCCTGCCTTAGGCATGCAGAAAATTAAATAAACAAAGTTATGGAAAATACCTCTTGTTTATTTCTTTAAAGCAAAAGTATAATATAAATTATGTTTAATTGTTTTAGCAATATAAGCCTTGCATACAAAATATTGATTATTCTAAGAGATATAATTTTTGTTTTAGCACAAGGAGAGAAGGGGAAAGTTTTACAGAAGTAGAGAGAGTTTTTCTGCCTATCAAAAGTTTTTCCTACTTCAGCAAATAAGCTCTCCTTTTATAGGCCTGGAAATTAACTGTTTGGACACAAAATTCTTGTTTATGAATAGTATCATGTCCTTTATTATCTGTAGATGGTACTATTGATGAATAGCAATTTATCTGCCACTTTGTATGATAAGTGTATTTGGTTATTTTATCCTCTGTCCATATTTTTTATTTATTTATCCTCTCCAATAGATCCTCAAAATGGAAATCACTTCCCCATCCAGATGGAATTATTGGTTTAAAGGAGGCTAATGCATGTGCTGGAGGAGTGTATTTTACTTTAAAGTTATATTTTCCTAATGGTTGTCCAAGGAGGTTCCAATTTTCATTGTCATATCTCCTGGGAGGTTCTGCGAAGGAAAATTTTATATAAGTAGAGACCTTTTTTTAAATACCTTTACTTTTGTATGGGTCGTCCCGAAGGATTTTCAACCCATTGGGCTAAAGCCTTAAATTTTGCATGGACCGCCTTTTTTAGGTTTTCAGTCGATCAGGCTATTAATATTTTATGTATTTACATTATGCTTTATAGGATGAAGAATACCAAAACAATCATCCTCATTTTTATTAACTAAGTCTACTAAATGTGCTAATTCTTCTGAAGGAGTTATTTTAGAATTAGCCAATAAGGTGTCAGTTCTACTTTAAATCAATTGATGCATGATTTCAAAGTATTCTTCCTCAGTTTAGTAGCTGCAAGGAGTGCACTGGCATGAGACTTTGAGGCTAGAAAGTTTGTCTCTTCAAAAGTGACTCTTAGAAATTCTTACTTTTAAGCCAGATGGTAACTACTGATTTTAGTATTTTTTATAGAATGTTAAAGGAGTTTCACCACTGTACTTTGAATTTCCTATACAAAATAGTAGTATTTTCTATGATATAAAAGTCCAATGTCCATAAAGATAACTAAGAAACAAAGAATTTGGAACAGAAAAGGCACAATGGTGTAAATTTCTTTTCTATCCTGGATGGGTTAAAGTTGGTTTTGAAAAGCTAAAAGCTTTTCTAAACTTCTAGTTTTAGGATTTCCTAGATAGCTTCATAATTTTTCCACCACTGAGAGAACTAGGAAGGGTATTTAGTTATATCGGTTTTTTCATGGAAGAAAAAGAGCCAAGAATGGGTTTTCTTTTGGTTTTGGATCAGGAAGGTATTAAACCATACTTGTTCAAAATCCCAATAGGAAAAGTTTAAATAAAAGTTTAATTTAGTTTTAAAGTTTATGGGGAATATTTTTGGTTTGGATAAATCCTGTCCCCAGTCACACGGTCTCAAAACCTTTAAAATTTTACAAGTAGAGTATGAAGGATCCTGCTGTACTTCAAAAAATATAAAATGCTTAAACTCAGCAGAACCAGTATACTCTAAAATTATTTAGTAATACTCCTTAGGTTTTGATAAATCCTAAGGTTTGTAAAACCATAATTTTGAAAAATGAAGTTCCACAGTTTGAAATGGAACTTTTTTGAAAAATTCTTTTTCCACTGTTATAATGTTCTGAACAGTGGGTTTGTAAATCCAATCAAAATTTTTTTTGGATTGAGTTAAAATAATTTGTGAACTACTAGGCGTAGGTACCACAATATTATTTTGGAAAAAGGTTTTAGAGAGGTCTCTTCAAAATGAGGACTCTTATTTTTCAATTTTAGAAGTTAGTTTAGATGATTTACCTGGATTGGCCTGGTAGGCCTGCGAAGTAATTATTGCTTTTTCTGCCTTAATATATTTTTGAATGCCCAGGGACTCTTTGGATTCTCTGTCTTGGGCCAATAATTGGCTTTGGATGGCCATAATAATTTTGAAATTTTGGCTAAAGCCTTAGTCTAAGAATCAATCTGTTGGATCTTTTTTGGAGTAAGTTCAGTAGGCTTTTCTCCAGAAGATTCCAAGAAGGCTTGGATATGTAATATGGATGATTCCTCTTATTTAGCAGTTCTTACTACATCGAACTATGATTTTATGGGCTTTTCTATAGAAAGGGGTTTTGATATGGTTTTGACAGAATCAGAGGATTCTGCCTTTTCTTTTCCATGCTTCTTTTGAACCATATATCTATTTTGCAAGAATTCTTTGGTTAGAAAATCTGACAAAGAATTGGTATCTCCTTTAATGAATTCTATTTCAAAATTGAAAATACACAAAATAGCTTGCCATCTTATAAAAATTTATTTTGATGGAATGTTTTGAACATCTTCTTATAAAACTTTTTTAGCTGATTTATAATCAATGTGAAGTAAAAACTTTTGATTTAATAATTTAGATTGAAATTTTATGATTTATAAAATAATGGAAAGAATTCTTTCTTGATGGTGAAATAGGTTTGCTGTGTACTATTCCAATGGCCAGAAGTATATTAAATGATCACTTCCCGCCCATTTTGAAGTTGTTTAAGAATACCCCTATACCCTAACTCATTGGCATTAGTCTCAAAACGTTTTGGAAGACTAGGAGCTGTAAGAGAAAGACAAGGAATTTCCTAAACTTGTTTTTTAATATGTTGAACAATTCTAGTGTGCCCATCAGACCAGGGAACTGGATTCTTCTTGAGTCTATCATGCAAAGGCTTAACCATCCTGTTAATATTAGAATAGAAGTCTAAAACATAGTTGAGACTACCTAAGAATCATTGTAATTGAGTTTTATCAACAATTTTATTTGGAAACTTATTGGCAAATGCTAAAGACCTTTCTATTGGTGTGATAGTACCACAATAAATGTAATGTCCTAAGAATCTGACTCTATTTTGGAAAAGAGAAATCTTTTTTTTACAGAGATAATAAGACCATTTTTCTTGGCAATATAAAAGAAAGATTTTAAATGCTTAAAATATTGCTCAAAGGAGTTTGAAAAGATAAGTACATCATCAATATAAACGATGCAGAACTCAAAATAAGGATTAAAGATGTCATTCATAATCCTCTGGAATTATGAGGGTGCATTATTCAAACCAAAAGACATTGCATTCTATTCATATTGTCTAAATAGAACAATAAATGCAATTTTATAACGATCTTTTGGATCAATTTGAATTTACCAAAATTCTGATTTTATGTCAAACTTTGAAAATATAAATACAGAATGCAGTTTTTGCAAAAGATCCTTTTTATTTGGAATCGAGTACTGAATCCATTTCAGGGCATTATTTAAAGGTTTATAATTTATTACTAGTCTAGGGGTTCCTCTTTCTATTTGTAAAACTTTATTAATATAAAAAGCTGCATAACTTCAGGATTATCTAGACTTGGAAATTAAACCTTTGGATTCTAAGTCCTGAATTTCTTTCCTATAATATTGTTCTAATTCAACATTCATTTGTATTGGTCTAGCCTTGGTCAGAATATCTCTCATCAAAACTTGGTTCATAGGGTAAGTCTACCATATGTTGTTTCCTATTCCAGAAAGCATTCGGTAAATGAGAATAGATCTCTTTTTCAACCAAAATTTTGAAAATTAGAAATCCTTTGTTTTATGAAATCTATTTTCAACTGTTCTTTATTTTTTAAAAATAGATATTTTGTTTTAGAAACATTAAATCATCTTGTTTTCCTTTTATCAAAACACTTATCTCATGTTGTTAAAATAGAATCGGCTTTTATCAGATTGAGATATCGAGTTTTTGGTTTTTCAATAAAAGAAAAAGATAGATTTATGTGTCTACTTTTAAAATTTATAGAGATATGAGTAGTCTTGTAGGGAGTTATTATATTGATAAATGGAGTCCTTAATATTACTACATAACCCATGTTGAAAACCAGAAGAAAAGGGTTTTAATAAAGAATCCATTGTTTAAAACTTGGCTTCCATTTTCCTTCAACTTTCATTTTAAACTTATTTGTAGAATCAAGTCCTTATTTTGTTTTTTTAAAACCATTTTAGTACAAGACAAGTTTTAATATAACTTAAATCAGCTCCTATATTAAATAAAACAATTGTGTTAATTTTGAAATCCGCATTAAAAACTAAAGTAAGCTTTATCATATACTTTCTTGAAACAACCTCATTTAAAACATAAAGATAATCTTTTGGAAGTTTCTCTATATTTGCTAAAGCTTGGTGTTCTAAGGGATTCTGGGGTTCATCATCACTAGACTCCTTAGCTATCTTAGAAGTTGAATTAACTCAGAATCTTTTTGTTGTTTTTCTTTAAGCTATTTGATCTCAGATTTAATGGTTTTAACTTCTGCTTGTAATTCTTAGATGGTTCCTATTGGTTTTTTACTACCTTTTTTTTTTCTATTTATAATGGATGTAATGTGACGCCCAAAAATATAACCATACACGTGGCTATTCTTAACCAAAAACACGTAACATATAAAAATTTTCTTCATAAAATGGTACTTGTATAAATACAAATACCCAATGTACATATATATACAGCATTATACATATGCTTGTCTAGTAATACACACATACTTAACATATGGCTATTTAGTACAAAATGTGCCATATACAAAATGCAAAATCATATGTAGGAGAAAGGTCGGTTATACTAAAACTTATTTCTGCCCACCTAAAGACTCCAATGCAAGCTTTAAGCCCTTAGCCTAAACAAATCTTGAAAAATTCAACAACAAAGGAGTGAGCTTGCAATTCAATAAGCAATTACAAAAATAGTTGCGCACATATACTCATCACATAAAAGTTGATTTAATAAAGCACATAATCACATATATAAGACACATTATAATGATCATAATATAGTCTATCAATCCTTTACTAAGTTTATATATAATCACCATAATGTTCCATTACCCTTGGCACTACATCGAGTGCATACGGGAGTCCAAATGTAGAAGGAGCAAGTGAGCAATAAAATGTCAAGCTCCATTAGAGATTCTTAATGATAGATTCAACTCAATCTTAAAACATAAAAGTTGTATAAAACTCTTTAAAGTTTTTGTAGCATCAAATCATGCTCTAATTGAAGCTATGTAGCCCGAGTTATAGTAAAAATACGAAGACAATATTGTGCTAAAAAAGGAGGCTGAGTCGGCACGCCGTGCCGAGTTGAGTCAGAGTCGACACACCTTGCCTCTGTCACGACTCGGCACACCGTGCTAAGTTGGCACTGAGTCTACCCTCCTTTGACCTATTTGACACCCAACTTCATTCCTATGTAAAGCAATCCATCCCACACTTGAATATAACTCAATTCATACTTAAAAGTACCTTATAAACATAGTAAACAACACCAATTCATTCACCAACACATAATTCACAACCATTCACAAGTTAAAATCATCGACATCCATCATTTATACTAGAACATCGTATTCACACATTGCATCTCATTCATAAGCATAAAATTAAAGGAAGATATGCTCAATACAAAAGTTAGTATCCGGCCGGCCCTTTCCTCACACAATTTCCTCTCACTTAGCCTCATTGGCTATTTTTCTCACAGTTTCAATATCAATTAAATGGCCATTAAGTGAAACTATCCACCCAACTCAGTCTCACTTCTTACATGGTAGCTATACGCCCGGCTCAGCTTGCCCATCACATATAATCAGTGGAGACTATCTGTCCGACTCAGTCCTACTATCACACATTCTCATAAATCCAAACTTTCCTCATATATTTCACCTTCAAGTGAAATATAACACAAATAATACAACACAATACATTTCCATGCAATAATGCCAATATCACCACTACTCACCAACATTTTATATATACTCATATTCATAGTATTCCACAAATACAAGTATAATATTATCATTTTATATACATATATCAACATTTGCTGATATCCTCATCACATTCTTAATTCATAAAATGGTGGAAACTCATCCCCTATTATATTCACCAATCTATATATGCATTCAATTCCATTAAAAGAATACACAACAATACACATAAGAAATGAGTATGTGTACACCACATGTATTCGTAGTACTTACCTCTAAATGCTTCCACTTCAAAAAGAGTCTTTCTTTCAATGATAAGTGCTTTCCTTCCCTTTATCAATCCCTACACATAATTACATATCAATTCAATAAGCAAACATTGAAATTCACCCTAACCTCACAAAGTGCACTAAATGCTCAAAGTTCAACAAGACCCAGACACACACACACAAGTCCAATAACCCTTAAATTTCTACTGAAGCTAGGATTATGTGTATACAATAAATTTCAATTGGAATAACTTAATTAGGATATAAAGAGAAATAATTATGGATTTTACAATCCATTCGAGCAAAACAGGGCACTCACATGAGCAGGAAAATGTCCAGCCCTGTTAACCCCTTTAAACAGCAAAATCAGTTCAAGCTCAAAACATAGAAAATGTAAAGGACTCTCTGAAGTTTCCAGGGATTCTGACCTTGCTCAAATCAGAGCTCTATAGCTCAAGTTAGAGTAATAATAATAGGACTGAAAAATAGAGGAAAAAGAACCCTAATTCCCAATAATTACAACTCAACCAAAAATAATCAAAAATATAATTATAGCGTACCAATTAAGCTCCAATGGATATAAGACCTCAAATGCTTCCCAAATGCTAGTATGAACAACAATTAAAGCCCTCCAAACTCAATTAAAAACCTACTCTTCTTCTTCTTCTTCTTCCAATTCTCTACGGCCCCTACATATACACATTGATCACCAACCAATCAAAAGTTAACAAATTACACCCCAAAGTCTTCTTAAATCATTACCCAACCAACAATTAATAAATGCTAATTTATCACAAATTAAAAAATATAATAATACTTAATAATATACAAAATATCATCAAAATAGCCACGAAGCCCCCCTTAATGAAATGGGCATAATGCACATTAGCCCACAACTTTCAATTGTGACATAAATCTCTAAACTTTCTTTGAAATTAAGCCCATCTCTACTAATATACACATTCCCACACTTAGACATATTCCACAACTGGACTCTATATATCATGAATGCATAATTTATGAATAGTGTATCAAAATTATGGGTGTTACATGTAAGATCATACATACCAGTACTAGTGGAGGGAAGTTCAGAGGCCTTGGATTTGGGATCTTCTTCTAAGGATTGCCTAAGCTGATCAAGATATTTTATCTACATATTAAAATTGTTAATATGCTGGATAATATCTAAGATCATGGTTTGTTCCTTAGTAAGCATATTGACCTGTCTTGGTTCAAACTCAGATTTTGATTTTAGCTCAAATGATGAGGTAGTTACAATCTCATCAACTTGAGGGTTATTATTATCAAAGGAGACTTTGGAGCTAGTTTTAGACTCAAAAGTTTTAACTAACAAGGCTGTTAACCTAGCTAGAGTGTCTTCTTCTAATTATAACTTTTGGAGCTTCCTGGAGACCTTGCAATATTTGGAAATATGACATTTTTTACCACACTTATAATAAGTGACATTCTTAAGGTCTGATTTCCTAGGCTTGGAAGTTTTGGATTTCCTAGAGTCTTTCTTAAAGGGTTTCTTATAATAAGACTCTTCCTAAGGTTTAAATTTGGAATATTTCCTAAACTTTTTGGATTTCTTGAAGGAAGAAGGTTTTTTAAAGGATGACACTTTTTATAGTTTTCTCTATAGGTTTGGTTTTGAGTAAGAGTCGGAGTTGGATCAAATTATTTGCAAAAGATTCCTACTTCCTATTTAGTCTACGTCAATTCCCTTTTGAGATATTTTTAAAGTTTTAAATCTTAACAGATTTTCAAACCTTCTTTGTAGGTCAGACTGATCATTTCACCATATGTGAGTTGATTATAAAGAATGATATGGCTTCCAAAGGCTTGTCTAATGGAGTTCCTAACTTTTTCTCCTAATAACATAATCAGACCTACAAGGAATTTCTCCTTCTAAAAAGGTTAACTAGAGTCTTCTCTAAGCATGACTCTATAGAGGAAAGTTGACTTGTACCACTGGAAATCACTAAGATTTTTGCACCTAAGATTGGATAACAAGTTTATATTCTTATCTTTGAGATGTGAGGCATCTCCAATTAAGTATTGTGTTATGGTTAAAATAAAGGTTGAGACAACATCTTGGATAAGGTTGCCTAAATGGTCAAGAATAGGTTCTCCTTCTTCACCAGTTTGGATGGCATTAAGAATATCCAATTACTGCTATTGAGTGAGATAAAAAACCCACCATCTTTTCAATTATCCAGAGAATCCTGTAATTAGGAGCTCAGCGATGGTTTTATTAGATGTACCTACCTGTGTCTTATAAGCATTCAATGATATTGACATCTGCTACAAAAAGTTCAAGATTTGGCACTCAGTCATGCCGTCAATGTTCCATTCGTAAAAAGAACTGTCATTGAATTTTGGTTGAACTATAGCATTAGGTTGAAGACCTAATTCTAGTTTCGGTAACCTATTTTGGTAAAACCCTATTTGAGGATAAGGGGTGGACCAGTGGAGTTTAACAATTTTATGAGATGGTTCCTGAGTTGCTTACTCATTAGAAATGGGTTCCTGGGTTTTATCTAGAACACTAATACTTTGATTGACAGACTGTGGTGTGTCTGGAGCTATAGGACTCCTAACAAAAGTAGAGGGTTCTATTATGCTAAGTTGCTTCCTAACGGCTTAGAGGAACTCAGTTTTATTGCTCCTAATTTCTTGCTGGGCTGAGGTAGAAACTTGATAGGGCTTAAACATAGGATTTTTAAGCTTTCTATCAGATATTTCTAAAGATCAGAGGAGATGACAGACTTTTAGAATTGGCCTTCTAATCTAGAAAGTTATTTTCCCATAATGTTCAGGTGTACATTTGTATAGTTATTCTGAGACACTATATTTCTCAAGTTGGCAGAGTCACTATCATGAGGTTTCTTATAAAGACATGCTTTTATAACCTCTAAACCTACAGGATTCTTGACTTTCTTAAAAGGAGGATGTTTAGACTCAATGGATTAACCATTTGAAGTTTTCTAAACCATTACCTTTCTCCTAGCGGTACCAAGATGAAGAGTTTTAAAAGGATATAAAATGTCATTTTCAGATGCATACGGTTTAAACCAATTAAAAAATAAAATATAGATTTTATGCAAATTTATAAAATTGTAAAAATAATATTGTATATGCTTCCTTTCATTTAGAAAATGTTTAAAAAATTATAGTCTTTTTCTAAATTGTAGGATGCATAAAAATCCTTATGTAACATGGTTTTATCAACCTCAAATTCTTTTTCCAAAATATTTAGCTCATGGGCTATATTTTCTATAATAGCAGAAGCAGTTAGAGAATTTGGAGGAGATGGGCTTTTTATCTCTGGCTAGATTTTATTGTAGATAGCCCTGGGTATGTTGGCACTGTAATCTATATTATACAGAGAGGTTAATGGTATATTAAAAGTAGAATACCTGGGAGGATGGGGTTTATATGGTAAATTTATGATTTTTGGCAAGTCTGGGGTACAGATTTGCCTGGTCACTTTGAGAAGGTTTGTAAGGAAGGTTAATAATAGAAGCAATCTATGAAACTCTTCCCAGATCTATACTTTCCAATGAACTATCAAAAAATCTAGAGCTGGTAGACTTTTTATCAAAAGAAATTTTTACCTTCCTATTTCGGTATTGGGTTATTTCCCTAATATGTGTGTTTGGAATTGGTGCCTCTAGTTTTTGGGGTTCAGGTTCAACAATTCCCTCAAGAATTCAGGCTTCTGGAAGGGTTATTTGTTTCTACTGAATGGGTTTTGGTATGACCATTTTGAATTTGGTGATATTGGTTTGGAGTAAGAGTGTTTCTCCTTTCCTGCTTTGAAATCAATTATTTATTATGAAAGCAGACATCATAGCTTTGTAATGTACTTTGAAAATTAATTCAACAGTTATTGAGCCTTCAATCATATGATAGTTATGCATTTTGATTTACAAAACTAATGATTTCAAAACATTTTTATCACTAATAGAAATAGTAAAGTTTGGGCAACAATCAAATGATACTAGACCTTTACAAAGACTAGACTCTATGGTACCTAACATGGAATCCTCAAAAGTTTTGAACCTAGCATCTTTAAGAGCTGCTAAAATAGAAGTGTTTAATCCTTCCCTAGTTAAAGGTTTTAGGCCAATCTATAATAATCCTATATGTATGTACTTATAGCCTTTGGTTTTATGCTTTTCTAAAGCATTTAGTGAAAACAGATGAATTGTTTCAAAAGGTTTGGAAAGTTGGATATCTCTTTCCTCAATTTTAATGGAAAAATCAGTTTTGAAAAGATTCAACTTTGATGTTTTGTACATCTGATCTTTCTGAATTTTGGAAATTTCCCAGTCATCAATAGATTTTTCAAAATCCTCAATAGTGATTTCTCCACTGCTGACTACATCTCTGGCAGTCTTGGATGAAGATGAAATAGAGGAAGAAGAAGTGGTTCTATAGAAAATCGAGTTCATAATGATAAAAACTTTATTTTCAAAAATACGATTACACCTACAAATGAACTGGATAAACCAACAGTCTCACTACCTCTCTGGGTCTTACTGCCGGGACCTCCTGTTCCCAAAGGACTTGGTGTAAAAATATTTTCCAAGACAAAGAATTTAAAACCAGAAAAAAACAACTGTAGAGATTACTACCCCCCGTGGCTATATATATATATATATATTCAAAATTCACGGTTCGAAACCGGAAACTGGCAGTTTATGGTTCCATTTGGGGAAGAACCGACCTTGAATTAATCTTTCCTATGGTTATGGGCCAGTTCAGCCTAATTTTGGATTTGACTGATTCTAGTCCCAATTTTGACCGTGCTGGTTTCAGGCCTAAACCAGCCTGTGGCCAAGCCTACATCTTTCAAAAAAATTTGGACAAATTATTATATTGTTAAACTGCTCTTGATAGACCATTCGTTATTGATTAATTACTATTTTCTCCTAAAGTGTGATGTAATAAATATAATATCACTTTGTATTTTTTAATCAAGCTAACAAATTCATTAAAAAGATTTATACATATTAGTATTAATTTTATCAATAAACTATTTTGTAAAGTATATTAAGATAAATTAATATAATAAAAATTCTAACAATAATTCTAAATCTATTATAATAAATATTTGAAAAAGAACAAAATCGTAAGTGATTTTCATAAGAGAAAAATCAATGCAAGCAACTTTCTATTAGAAAATTTATTAAATATAATTTTACAACTCATAATTAAGTTATTGAAAGTTTAGTAATTATTAGACAGGAATAAAATTTAAAATAACAAATTCAAAATCACATGCGACTTTTTGTGAGTTTTATGCATAAAATTGATATATTAATTAGAGCTGTGTATATGTCATGAGGATCCTCTATCATTGTGAAAAACTTAACTGAAAATACTTGGAATTGATTTTTTTTACTATTTAATTTTTTTTAGAATCGAACTATTTTAAAATTAATTTAATTCGGGTTTGGAGTTTTTGAATTTTTTGAACTGAAAATTATGCCAAACCATTTTGAATTTAATGAACTGTATATATGTGTGTACGCGTATACTTACCGAATATCTCCTTTGGAATTGAGTTATGAAAGCAATTGATGAATTACTATATTTAGCCTTCAAAGGCTCCTTACAGTACTCCTGTATTGTTTCAAAAAAAAAGTAAGATGGAAGTCTAAGGATATATGTGTAGGCAGCGGGGTTCAGCACGCGCCCAAGTATTCAGAAGCCACGGCACTATGTGGGCTCAGGACCTACTAAAAATACAACTTTGGGCCTTGATAGGCTTTAGTCGGAGAATGGAGTCGCCACCCGGATGAAATTCGGTAACACTTTTACAGCAACTGGATCCCACGGAGGGAGCTTAGCAGCCGTTCTTAGAGATTGGGTTTGGAAACTGGGTATGGGCTTTGGAATGGCCCACCCGACCTTGCGATCGGCCTCCGTTTGTGTTTTGTTTTTTATTATTTTTAATTACTTAATTATTCCTTTAATTACATGCATCTGGCTGTTTAATCCGAATAATTTTTAAATTTTACAATTTAGTCCAAGTTTGTGTAATTAGTCCAATTTCATGTAATTTTAATTTGTGATCCATGCATTCATACATTCATACACATAACAAACAATAAATCATACAAAGAAATGGAGGGATGAGAAATGATTACAACTAATTTCAGAATTAACAAAATAAAGAAAATAAAACATACAAAGAAATGGAGGGAGGAGAAATAATTACAACCCTTTTCAGAAAATAATAAAAATAACCCAAATTAATAAATAAATCACAAAATAAATAATGGAATAATTCCATTATTTGCACTGCCCTGTCAAAATTAAATTACTGGAAATGAAATCCTACAAAAGATCCCAAATATATTAGCAAAAATAAAGAGAACGAATAACAAAA
>CATIWO010765528.1:0-17611 GCA_949673435.1 Macaranga tanarius | reverse complement strand
AAGCACAACCTTTATGTGTGTGACTTACTAGGTTCAAGTCTAAGAGGCAATGGGAAATAATATTAACTCTTAATATTATGGAAACACCTTTCCATACCGAATGTGAAAATCCCAATGAGTCACATTTGGTTCCCATAAGTCATGAGTGAACCCTAACATAGATATCACGACTACCCAATTAGAAATGAATGCTTTACGTAGATCCTCAAGAACCACAGAACATAATTACCGTGCACTAAATGTCCCTTCATTACAAGATCCTGATTTTGGCTAGAGTCACGGTTTAGTCAAACTATAATTACCTCAATCATATGACCTCATCTTAAGTTCAATTCTCGATAAAATATGACTACTACTAGAAACTCTTTTCTAGCACCGAAACTCTTTTTTGGTAAGTCGAGTTTGACCTGGCCAGGTACTTATTCATCAAAAATAACTTAGATAGCATAGGATCTTATCCTGGTTCACTCCAGGTAATGAATTTCATCTTGGTCGATCACTCATCCCTACATATAACCAACTAGAGCCACCACACGCCATATACCCATACATGGCTAGCAAAAGTATGTAAGCTACAACAAACTCTAACCAACCATATGTGGATGACCGTGTCACCTCAGGCCAAAGGACCATATGCACCATTATGTTCAAGATTGTAATTGTTGACCAAAGTGAATATCCATGTAATCACAAATCTTACGTCACATGTTAAATCCACCCATCACATGAGTATCCACGTATCTATTCTGATATCTTATATCAAGTAGCATAAGACTTACTACCTCCCACTATTGATATCATATACCAATTAAGGAAAATAGATAGAGGTGATAGTCTAGGGATCAATACTACCCTTATATTAATCCAACGACTATGAACATTTATAGCATATGTACTAAATGAGCTTGTCACTCATATTATTAACTCTTAATAATAAACTCATTCAATATAATACTAAGGGTAAATATTCAAATAAACTTAACACTTAATTTAAATGAATATTTCATTGCCATAGGGATAAATATACAATGTCTACATACAATAATGGCCCTAGGGTACATCTATACTAACAATCTCCCACTTGAACTAGTGCCATTCGCTATAGTATCTAAGATCCATCTTCTCAAAATGGTGGTCTAACTGCAGCTGAGTAAGTGCCTTAGTGAGTCGATCAACCACATTATCGGCTGAAGCTAACTTCTGCTCGAGCACATCATCCTTTCCAATAAGTTCCCTGATAACATGATAGTGCCTTTCTACGTATTTGGATTTTAGGTGAGACCTCGGTTTCTTTGCCAAAACTATGGCTCCATTATTATCATAGAAGAGAGGGACGACCGACTTAATGGAAGGAATAACACCTAGTTCGGTAAAGAACTTTTGAATGAAAACAGCTTCCATAGCATCATCCAATGCGGCTATATACTCGGCCTCTATAGTGGAATCAATAGTGATACTCTGCTTGGAACTCTTCAAGTACACTACACCTCCATTATAGATAAAGATAAACCTAGAGATAGACTTTCTATCATCCATATCTGATTGGAAGTTAGAATCTATGAAACCCCGTAAGCTATAGGTCACCTCCTCTATATGTCAAGACTAAATCCTTAGTCCTTCTCAAGTACTTAAGGATAGCCTTAACCACCACCCAATGCTCCAAGCCTGGGTTGGATTGAAACCTGCTAGTTACACTAACAGTATAGGCAATATCCGGCCTAGTACATAACATAGCATACATTAGGCTTGCTATAGCCGAAGCATAAGGAACCTTGGCCATCTCTGCCATTTCCTCAAATGTTTTAGGAGACATCATCTTGGAAAAGTGGATACTATACCTAAAAGGTAACAATCCCCTCTTGGAATCAAGCATGTTGAACCTCTTCAACACCAAGTAAAGACTTTGAGATATGCCTATCATTCTCTTTGATCTATCTCTATAGACTCGAATCCTGAGAATATCGGTAGCCTCTCCTAAGTCTTTCATTGAGAAGGTCTTAGCCAACCATACTTTCATAGCCCAAAGCGATATAGGAAGATCAGTGTAGCTTATCATGGATCGTACCATATCGAATAAGGTATGGTTATACCTCTCGGATACACCATTCAATTGTGGTATTCCAGGTGGTGTGAGCTATGATACAATGCCATATTCCCTAAGGAACTCTGTAAACTCGGTACTTAAGTATTCACCTCCTCGATATGATCAAAGAACTTTAATACTCTTCTCGGTTTGTTTTTCTACTTGGGCCTTGAACTCCTTGAACTTTTCAAAGGATTCACTCTTGTTCTTCATAAGAAACAAGTGCCCACACCTTGATAGATCATCTATAAAGGTAATAAAGTAGTAGAAACCACCTTTAGCCATTTCACTAAATGGGTGCCCACATACATCACTATGTATGATTTCCAACACATCATTGGCTCTTGCCATTTGTTCTACAAATGGTGATATAGTCATCTTGCCTTTAGACAAGCCTCACAAGTTGGATTGGATGTGGATTCAAGATTGGTCAAGATTCCCATCCTTTCTAACTTCGTGATCTTATCCTCCGTAATATGACATAATCTCAAGTGCCATAGATATTTGGAGTTTGAGGCATTTTCAATTAGCATTGCTTTCATATTATATTGAGGCTCATTGTTATTGGACATATTATCAACATAATATAGTCCATGCATTAAATAACTCATGCCTATCAATTTATTTCCAGAATAAATCTTACATACATCTCTACCAAAAAGGAATTCATAATCCCTACTAGTCAAACTAGATATAGAGATGATGTTTTTATAGGCATTAGGTACATATAATACACTATCCAATAACAAAAAATGATTATACAAATCAATTAAAGTGGACCCTATAGCTTTAGTAACAACACTTGCTCCATTTCTAAGTTTTAAGGTCACTTCATTAGGCCTGAATTTTCTCTCATTTGCTAGATCCTTTAAGGATGCACAAATATGAGAACTTGCATCGGTATCCAATACCCATGCATTAGATGATCTCTTAGAACATTTAGAGACTAATAAATTAGAGAAAGTCTCACTTTCTCCATCCTTGCCCATTCCTTTTGTCTTGAGAGACTCAAGGAACTTAGGACAATTCCTCTTCCAATGTCCTTCACCTTGGTAGTGGAAACACTTTCCTTTGCCTTTTTCTTCCCTCATGGTAGCCTCGGGCCTGACAACACTTGCCTTGCCCTTATGTTTGGCTATTCCACCCAAGCATTTGACAACACTTATCTTGCCCTTATTTTTATCACATATGATGGATAGTGGGTTTGAAGTTCTCATGTTATCAAATTCTGCAAAAGGTAACAAGATTGATTAGTCGTATGTCATTGTAATCACCATTAGATTTGGTCTTTAATCATAATGGGATCCCACTAACTTGGCGAATCCTACACTTCCAAGTAGGAAATGGAAATCCCATATTGGATGGATTTCAAGTGGGTAATGGAGTTCTAAATGGGCCATTAATACCCCTCAGGTGCACATTGTCGTTATTGGAATAATAGTTCTCATTAAGTGGACAACTCTTGTCCATCACATCTCATGTAAGGTTCCTTTAATCTGGCTCCTAATGTTATGGGTCTCAGGTACACCTAATTGCCATTATTGGCCTTTGGCATTAGTTAGGTCCATACCATTGGATCAGTGAAGTGTATGGATTTGAACACTACAAACCTTAGGTGCTCATATTTTCCATTATTGGCCTATAGTGTATCCATACACCCACAACATCTCACACTTAACAATAATACTACATGAATCTCTTGGCCCTTATGCACACCCCTATGTATCCATAGCTGATGAACATAAGTCCAAAATGATAGTGTGCAAAATAGCATAGTAATTTAGGATCATTTTATTGACTTTTTAATTAGATTGCATTTGCATTATGTTTAATTATATGTTATTATTGTTAGTTTTGTGTTTTGGGTGTGCTTTTATGTTATTTATATGTTTTTAGGTTCTTTTGGACTAATCTCAAGCTTGAAGTTGCTTTGGAGTACATTGGAATGAAGTTTGGTGATAAAAAAGTCAAAGGAGGCATTTCAGGATATGTGCCGACTCGTGACAGCGAGCAGCCGTGCCGAGTCACTCCTCCGTGCCAAGTCATCCTCGTTGCCTGTGCCGACTCGAGCTAGCCTTCAAGCCTTGTGCCAACTCGTTCCATTGTGCTGATTCATGATAGAGGAAAATTGTGCTGACTCATACCTGACTCGGCATAGTATGCTGAGTAGTTTAGGCACCTTTTCTTTGCACCCTTTCAATTTTGACCCCTCTCCGAAAGTGTACAAATTGGGATGTCTAGGAGGCTTATAAATACATGTATTGGCTGCATTTTAGCAATAATTACATATCAGAAAACACTTAGTTTATTTATGAGAGAAGATCATTCAAGCAAGTCAAGGAATCTTCAAGAAGGCTATTTACATTCAAGTTCTATCTTTCTATCTCTTAATACTTAATGTTTATTATATCTTTTTGTTGTTATTTTATATTCAATATGTACCTTGGCTAAGCCATTGTTTGCTAGAATTCCAAGGAAGAATGAATCAATGAATTACAACTTTTATTTTATGTTATATGAATGATTTGATTTTGATTGTGAGTTTGAATGTATTTTGTATGATTGGCCACCATATATGACTTATTAATCAAATTGTATACAATGAGAGTTAGTGCACTTTGGTAGAAATACAATTGAATTTGCTAAAGGTTATGAAATTACTTGGAGACAAGGATTTCTATTTAAAGGATTAAAAAAATTATAAACTTTGTATGGTAATTTTATGAATTTTGTTTATCTCTACAATGATATGAGAATGCTTGTAAGCTCTAAATGAAATTACCCTTGATTGACAATGAGAATTGCTTTTAAGGACTTTAAGTTTAATTGACAATGAGAATTGCATTTATGCCTTATACCATGTTTTATAATCATTTCATATAATCAATTGTTTATTTCTTTGTAATTCTTGATAATTTCCGAATTGTAGTTGTAATGAACCCTTTTTAAACTTGATATTTAGAATAATTAAATTAGTTAACATAATTAGTAATTAATTAGAATAGTTAGAGTAATTCAACAATCATCATTATTACTATTTACCTATCCATCTATGTATCTATCCGGTTAATATAAAATTACTCCAAATTCCTGAATGTTCGACACCCTACTTACTCTATACTTAGTTTTAGAGACTAGGGTATTATAATTTGACCCATATCAAATTTTAGCACCGTTGTCGGGGAATTTATGTAGAATTTTTATTAATTTAGGGTAAAGAAATGTTGTTTTAGGCCTTTCTTTTATTTTTATTACATTATAATTTAGTAATTATTGTTCCATTGTTGTATTGATTTTGATTGTTTTCATGATGAGACTTAGTAGAAGTGCTAGTGATATTTTGCATTTTGATCCCGAAATTGAGTTAACTTTACGTTCTTTGTGTAGGGAACAAAGGCAAAGAAGAGTGAATCAACAAAATTTGAACATCATGACAGAACTTGAGAGACGTACTTTGGGCAATTTTGCTATGCCCGATATCACATCTAATTTTAGAGGAATTGTGGCTCCATCAATAGCCAACAATAACTTTGAAATTAAACCAAGCATCATACAAATGGTACGTATTTCACCAATCATCATACAAGGAGTTTTAGAGCTTGACACCAATAACTTTTTAAGTGCTAAGGTAGATGCTCTCACCAAGTTGGTAAGTAAATCTCAAGTTAACTCTATTGATAATGCTATGTTGCTTATGAGCTTTGTGGAGGATCTCATTCATATTCATAATGCAATATGAATTCTAATGCTAATAAGGATGTGAGTTTTATGCAAGGAGCTTTCAACCAAAGAGGGGGGCTGAATTCTAATACATATGACCCTCAATGGAGGAACCATCCTAGATTTTCATGGTCAAATCCATCCTCTCAATTGAACCCTCCTTTTAACCTGAATTTTTCCAAAGCACAAAACCCACCTGGTTTTCCTATGAAACCAAATCACCCTTCTTTTAATCCACAACCACCACTAAAGTCTAACTTAGAAGGTCTTAGGGAGCAATTCATAAACCAATAATCTACCACCAATAAACAACATGAAGACCAATTCAAGCAACTCAATGCAAGAATTGATCAACTTGTTTCCCACAATCGAATCCTTGAAAATCACATTATGCAATAATCCTCTTCAACCCCTCAACCTTTAGGAAGACTGCCTAGTCAACCTGAATTTCAACCTAAAGAATCTTGTCAAGTCATAAACTTGAGAAGTGGTAGGGAAGTTAGAGATGATTTAACAAGTAAGAAAAAGGTTGTTATTGAGGATGATGATGAGGGTATGGTGAATTCGAAAGTTGATGATGGTTTGAAGGATAAAAAGGATGATAAGTGTGGTATGGAAGAGAAAACTACTCAAGAAGTACCAAGCAAAAAAGGTGAGCCAAAGATTGACCTTAGAACCTTACCTTTCCTATAAAGGTTTGTAAGGCGCAATCTTGACAAGTAGTTTGGTAAATTTCTTGATCATATGAAAGACATAACTATTACTATACCCTTTATGGATGCCATTAGAGATATGCCCTCTTGGGGTAAATTTTTGAAGGATATTGTTAATCATAAGGGCAAGATGGAAGATTATGGACTAGTTTCAATAGTTGAAGACTCTAAGGCAATGTTCATAAGGACACCACCAAAACTCAAAGATCCAGGTTCTTTTACTATTCCTTGTAGAATTGGTGATATTGTATTTAATAAAGCTTTATGTGATACAGGTGCTAGTATAAGTTTAATGCCTTATTCCATTTATAAGAAAATAGATGTAGGTGAATTAAAGCCTAATACCATGTGTCTTTCTATGGCAGATAAGTCTATTAAATATCCACTTGGTGTGCTTGAAAATGTACCCACCAAAGTGGGTAAGTTTATTATTCCTGTAGATTTTGTAGTGATTGATATGGAGGAGGACCCCGAAATACCTATATTATTAGGGAGGCCATTTTTGGTGACCGTGGGGGTGTTCATTGATATGAAAAATGGCAAAGTTAAGGTGGAAGTGAAAGATGAGACCATAGTGTTTGATGTTTATAAAATGATTAAGACAACTCCACCTATTGAATTTTGTGAAAGGATAAATTCACTTGATATAATTGATGAATGTGTGAAAGATGTTGTACATAAGTATGTAGGGCAAGACCCTATGGCTATTTCTAAGTCACAAGGGGCTGATGAGAAATGTTCTAACAAGGAGGTTGTAGCTTGTGTAAGCATTTTGGAATCATCTCCATATACTATTCCTTATAGGTATCAAAGATATGAGCCATTAAGGAAGGAAGATGATCCTAAGCCTTCCTCACCAAGTGAAGCACCCAATTTATAGCTTAAATCTTTGCCTTCCACTTAAGGTACGTATTTCTTGATTCTAATTCTACTTTTCCTTTTATTGTCAATTCTTTACTACCTAATAATGAGGTGAATGCTTTATGTGATGTTTTAAATAAACATAAGGGAGTAATAGGATACTCAATCAATGATCTAAAAGGACTAAGCCCAACTATTTGTATACATAGAATCCTTTTAGAGGATTATGCTAAGGCTACTATAGAAGCTCAAAGGAGGCTAAATCCCACTCTTAAGGAAGTGGTTAGAAAGGAAGTGATTAAGTTGGTTGAAAATGGGATCATATAGTCCATTAGTGATAGTAAATGGGTAAGCCTCGTTCAAGTTGTCCCTAAAAAGGGTGGCTTGACTATTGTGCAAAATGAACATAATGACTTAGTGCCTACTAGGACTATCACGGGTTGGCGTATGTGTACTATAGAAAGTTAAACAAAGTAACTAGGAAAGATCATTTTCCATTGCCTTTTATTGATCAAGTTACAGAGAGATTAGCAAATTTTTCATATTTTTGTGATCTTGATGGGCTTAGTGGCTTTTATCAAATTCCTATTCTCACTAAGTGAATTACCCAATTTGGAGCTTAAACCTTTGTCTACCACTCTAAGGTACGCATCTCTTGATTCTAATTCTACTTTTCCTTTTATTGTCAATTCTTTACTACCTAATAATGAGGTGAATGCTTTATGTGATATTTTAAATAAACATAAGGGAGTAATAGGATACTCAATCAATGATCTAAAAGGACTAAGCCCAATTATTTGTATGCATAGAATCCTTTTAGAGGATTATGCTAAGCCTACTATAGAAGCTCAAAGGAGGCTAAATCCCACTCTTAATGAAGTGGTTAGAAAGGAAGTGATTAAGTTGCTTGACAATGGGATTATATATTCCATTAGCTATAGTAAATGGGTAAGCCCCATTCAAGTTGTCCCTAAAAAGGGTGGCTTGACTGTTGTGCAAAATGAACATAATGACTTAATGCCTACTAGGACTATCACATGTTGGCGTATGTGTATTGACTATAGAAAGTTAAACAAAGTAACTAGGAAAGATCATTTTCCATTGCCTTTTATTGATCAAGTTATAGAGAGATTAGAAAAGTTTTTCATATTTTTATGATCTTGATGGGCTTAGTGGCTTTTATCAAGTTCCTATTCATCCCGAAGACCAAGGTAAGACTACTTTTACTTGTCCATATGGTACTTTTGCTTTCAAGCGTATGCCTTTCGGTTTATGCAATGCTCCCGCTACTTTCCAAAGATGCATGTTCCCAATATTTAGTAATTTAATAGATGATTGTGTTGAGGTATTCATGGATGACTTTAGTGTTTATGGATCTAACTTTGCAAATTGTCTAGAAAATCTTTCTAAGGTTCTTGATAGGTGTAAGAAGTATGGATTAGTACTTAATTGGGAGAAGTGCCACTTCATGGCACAAGAAAGGATTGTTCTTGGCTATATGGTTTCACAAAGAGGCATTAAAGTTGATAGAGAAAAGATAGAAGTCATTGCTAATTTGCCATCTCCAAAATGAATTAAAGATATAAGGATCTTGCTTGGACATGCAGGTTTCTATAGAAGATTCATCCAAGCTTTCTCCAAAATAGCAAAGCCACTAAGCAAGCTACTTGCCTAGGAGGCTATTTTTGAGTTTGATGATGCATGTATGGACGCATTTGGGACTTTGAAGAAGGCTCTTTCTTCAGTACCAATTTTGTAACCACCTAATTGGGAGCAACCATTTGAGATCATGTATGATGCAAGTAATTTTACGGTTAAAGAAGGCAAGCCTTATGTGATTTATTATGCTAGCAAACTACTTGATAATGCTCAAATTAATTATATCACCATGGAAAAAGAATTGCTAGCTATTGTTTATGCATTTAACAAGTTTAAAGCATATCTTATAGGGCAAAAGGTCATTGTGTATTCCGACCATGCTGCCCTCAAGTATCTTCTAAGCAAGAAAGATGCAAAACTAAGGCTCTTAAGGTGGATCTTAATGCTTCAAGAGTTTGATTGGGAAGTGAGGGATAAGAAAGGAAGTGAGAACTTTATTGCGAATCACTTATCAAGACTAGATCAAGAGGGATTGAATAAGAATGATGATGGTGTGCCAATCAATGAGTCATTTCATGGTGAACACCTTCTTACTTTAGTGTGTAAGGAACTTCCATGGTTTGTAGATTTTGCAAACTACCTTGTGAGTGGAGTTCTTCCTTATGGGCTTGATTGTAGGCAAAAGAAAAAGTTTTTACATGATAGTAAGTTCTACTATCAGGAGGAACCATTGCTTTACAAGAGATGTGGAGATGGTTTGATTAAAAAGTGTATTCCTCAAGATGAAGTTTAAGAAGTTTTGAGACATTATCATTCCTTAGATGTAGGCGACCACTTTGGTGCATCAAAGACAGCTTCTAAGGTACTACAATCTGGTTTTTAGTGGTCTACTTTATTTAAGGATGCTAAAGATTTTGTGCTTAAATATAATAAATGCCAAAAAAATGGGTAATTTGTCTAGGAAACATGAGATGCCTTTGAAAGGAATTCTTGAAGTAGAGATTTTTAATGTTTAGGGCATTGACTTCATAGGTCCCTTTCCTAGTTCTTTGGGTTACAAATATATATTAGTCATGGTATATTATGTCTCAAAGTGGGTAGATGCAATATCTACTATTACTAATGATGCTAAGGTTGTCAAAAAGATGCTTAAGAGAATTATTTTTCCATGGTTTGGCACTCCTAGAGCACTAATTAGTGATGGTGGTTCACACTTTTGTAATCGTGCGATAGAAGTTCTTTCGAAGAAGTATGGGGTAACACACAAGGTGGCTACTCCATATCACCCACAAACAAGTGGGCAAGTTAAGGTGAGTAATAGAGAGATCAAATGGATTTTAGAGCAAAGAGTTTCTTTATCAAGAAAGGATTGGGCATTAAAGTTAGATGATGCCTTGTGGACATATAGGACAACTTTTAAAACACCCATAGGCCTTACTCCTTACCAATTGATCTATGGGAAGTCTTGTCACTTGCCCGTAGAACTTGAGCATAAGGCATATTGGGTAACAAGGGCTTTAAACTTTGATTTAAAGAAAGCAAGAATGAAAAGATTATTTCAACTCAATGAATTAGAGGAGCTATGAATGAATACTTATGAGAATGCTAAGTTGTATAAAGATCATACTAAATTGTGGCATGATAAGCATATAGCTAAGAAGGAGTTTCATAAAGGCGACCTTGTTCTACTTCACAACTCTAGATTGAAGTTGTTTCCTGGTAAGTTAAAGTCAAGATGGTCGGGTCCATTCAAGGTTGTCAAAGTTCATCCTTATGGAGCAATTGACATTGCTAATTACAAGGGAGAAAGCTTTAAGGCGAATAGTCATCGTCTCAAGCCTTATTTGATTAATGAGGTAATTGATCAATAGGAATCAATCTTTTTTTCTACACCATGAGTCTCGAAAAGGTATGGTCAAGCTATAGACCATTAAATTTAGCAAGGTATTTATTTTATTTTTTAAATTATTTCTAGTTTATTTATTTTCTTTTATTTGTTCATTTTCTTTTATGTATACACATACACATTGTTTTTCTTTTTGTTAATTTTTGTTTTAAATTTTTATAGTTTTTTTAATTTATATATATTCATCTAAAAAAAATTATTTTCTGCCTTGGCTCTGTGCCGAGTCGGCACATGCGTGCTGCCTCGCCCATCCTCTATGCCCTTCTTGCGAGCTCTATGCTGACTCGTAATAGAGACTCATCGTGTCGAGTCGGCACATGGTGCCGACTCGTACCCTTCATTACACACATTTTTATTTTTATTCTTTCATTTTCTTATGTTCTCTTCTTTGTAATTTTTAATTGTTTAATACATTTATTTCCTATTTAATTCTACTACTTTATCTCCATTTATTTTTGTCTTTTTGCATATAACTCCTACTCCTATTTTGAATCCAATTTTGAAAAGTCATGTCCTTTCCTAATAAGGACACAACTTTTGTCATAACCTTTACAACTTTTCAATCTTTTATTCATAACTTTTTGTCCTTTGTTATTTATACCTACGTTGACCGCTAATATTATATTCCCTATTCTTCTCTTTTTCATCTACTCTTCTTCTATTTAACCATTATATACGTTACTTTACTTCCATTCTCTACACTCTTTTATTTTTCTTTTCTTTTTTCTACCCCACTCTTTGCTCTCTAAACATGTATTTATATATTTTAAGCCTTTCTTCTTCTTCTCCAACACTCACTCACTCCTTTCTTCCTCCATAGCCGAACCACCATTATTCCCTTTTCCTTTTCTTTTCTTCTTCACTTCTCTACATTATTTAACATGGGAAGAACTAAAGGATCTTCATCCTCAAGGCCAACGAGGGATGATCTAGATGAGGAGGAGCATCAAGAAGAGAATTTGCAACTTACTTACCAAGCTAAGTTTCCTATCCTTTCTTATATTGAAGGTGATAGGTTTACTAAAAATAAATTTAGAGAAATTATTAGTTGCAAATATATTCCTTCCTCTTTACTTCAAGATATTGGTATGCATGATTCATTTAATCAATTGTTAACCAATTATGGCCTTAAGAAATTTGTCTCTATGAATGAACACACATTTGTTAACTTGATTATGGAATTTTACACATCCTTAGAAGTTAATGCTAATGATTCACATATCCTTGAGTTTAGAATGTTAGGAAAACCCCACCAACTTACCTATTCCTTCATGCAATATGTGTTTGGTTTCAAAAGAGATGGAATGTGCAATATGCCTAAGTCTTTTAATGTTAATGAATTTTGGACATTCTTCACCGATTTGCCATCTCCTTTTGACCAAAGAAAGGCAAAGCCATGTTTATTAAGGATTTGAAGTTTTGGTTGTTGCATGAAGTACTTTGTTGTTTTGTGTTTCATAAGTCCGAATTTAATAGAGTCTCTACTCAAGAAAAGTTTTTAATGTGGTGCATTCACAATAAAAAATAGGTATGTTGGACTTATTGGATATTTAATCAACTCTTAACTTGTGCTATCGTAAGGATGTTCCTTTGACACATGGTCATGTTATTACTACCATTGCCAAAACTCTTAATGTTGATTTTGATACACTTGACCATGTAGCTGCATGTTATTATTTTACAAAGCAAGCATTTGTTAGAGGTGCGGTTGTAGATGCTTCTTTCCATTTTATCCTGGCACATACAAGGTCTTGTTGGAAGGGTATTACCCATCCACATTTTCAGGGTGATCATGATGATGCAGAGAATGTTCCATTAGCACATTTTGATGATGATGTTAATGAGGAGGTACCACATATGGGAGATGAGGAGCACGAAGATGATGCACCATTGCCTACGTACCCAATGCAAGGAGGTGAAAGTGGCTATTCTAGTCATGAGTTGCCTATTTGGGAGCAAGTGTTGGAAACCCAAAGAGCAATGCAACAACAGTTGAGTGGAATGGAGGCTTTAACCATCAACTAGCTCACCGCTAATGCTGGATGGAGTACAAGATGCAAAAATACTTTGCACATTGCAGTCATACCATTGAGTCTCCACCACCATCTCCTTTGGAAGATTGAGGGAGTTTTTCCTTTCCCTACTTTTTCATCTATGTTTCACATTGGGGATAATGTGTATATTAAATGTGGGGGAAGGGATGTTAGTAGCTAGTAGTAGTTATTATGCATGTTAGTGTTATGTTTTATTTTATGTATGATTAGTAGTTATTATGCATAGTTCATATTGTCATTTGTTTATGTTTAGGTTGCTTATACATGTTTGCCATGTTTATTTTGCATTAATTTATCTTCTCCATATCAATAAGTATGTATCTTTTCTAAGTTCATTTTGATTTTGATTAAAGTTTTATTTTGCATTATGTCATGTTAATAATTAATTTTCTTGCTCAATTGGTAGAATTTTTAAGTTTCATGTAGTATAGTTTTTAAGTTTTTCTTATTATCTCTTTTTATTACTTTCAAAATCTAGAGAATTTTTAGTCCACTTTCAAACTATGCTTACGGTTAAGATGTTTATGATTTAAGCTTAAGCTTCTTAGGACTTATGTAGTTTAAGGGAAACTATAGCCATAATACGAAAGATTAGCATTTCAATAATGGATGAGGTTATAAAAAAATGAAAATGAAAAAAATTATAGAAAATTGAAGCTTGTTGATGTGATGCATTTCAAGTAAGTTGTGTGTAAATGAGTATGCTCCTTAGTTATATTCATTCGGAAAGAATGTGTGACATCATAAGTATTTAAAAAAAAGAAAGAAAATTTATGCTTGTTATGTGATGTATCTTGAGTAAGTTATGTGCAAGTGAGTTTGCTCCTTAATTGCATTCATTCAAAAAGAGTATGTAACATTGCAAGTATAAGAAAAAATATTGTGGGATGGAGCATAAAATGCACTCACTAGTAAAAAAAAATGTGGCTAAAAATTCCATGAGAAATGTTAGTCTATGCATGTTCTTAATTCTTGTCCCTATAGTTATTTGTGTTTTTCGAAATCTTAAGTTTGAAGAATGAATATTTTGGCTAGATAGCTTGGTTAGCACCTTGACTTTATATTCTTGATTTTGTTATTAATAGATTGAGATAATGTGTTTAACTTATTGCTTATACTATGACACTTTTTTCCTCTATCATTGTTGAGCATTGAAAGTTAATTATTAACTATCTTTTTCTATAAAATTTCTTTCATTATTAGAATGATTTTTTAAGATGGCTATATTTCTTTTGGAGAGGATGAAATTTTTGTTGTTTTTCCCACTTAGCTCTTTGTTTCTTACTAGAGGGCAAGCGAGGTCTAAGTGTGGCGAATTTGGTAGTGTGCAAAATAGCATAGTAATTTAGGATCATTTTGTTGACTTTTAAATTAGATTACATTTTCATTATGTTTAATTATATGCTATTATTGTTAGTTTTGTGTTTTTAGTGTGCTTTTATGTTGTTTATTTGATAGTCGGCACATGTCCTGAAATGCCTCCTTTGACTTTATAATCACCAAACTTCATTCCAATGTACTCTAAATCAACTTCAAGCTTGAGATTAGTCAAAAAGAACCTACAAAACATATAGTGTGCTGACTCGTGACAGCGAGTAGCCATCCCAAGTTGCTCCTCCGTACCGAGTCATCCTCGCTGCCTTTTCCGACTCAAGCCAGCCTTTAAGCCCTGTGCCAACTCATGCCACTGTGCCGACTCATACCCTGTGCCGAGTAGTTTTGGTACCTTTACTTTGCACCTTTTTAATTTTGACCCCTCTCTGAAAGTGTACGAATTGGGATGTCTAGGAGGCTTATAAATACATGTATTGGCTGCATTTTAGCAATAATTACGTATCAGAAAACACTTAGTTTATTTGTCTAAAGTATTATTTTTGTTTAGTTAGTATTATTATTGCAATTCAAACTATTAAGAGAAGATCATTCAAGCAAGTCAAGGAATCTTTAGGAAGGCTATTTACATTCAAGTTCTATCTTTCTCTCTTTTATTACTTGATGTTTATTATACCTTTTTGTTGTTGTTTTTTATTCAATATGTACCTTGGCTAAGCAATTGTTTGTTAGAATTGCAAAGAAGAATGAATCAATGAATTATATCTTTTATTTTATGTTATATGAATGATTTGATTTTGATTGTGAGTTTGAATGTGTTGTGTATGATTAGGCACCATATATGACTTATTAATCAAATTGTATGCAATGAGAGTTGGTGCACTTTGGTGGAAATACAATTGAATTCACTTAAGGTTATAAAATCACTTGGAGACAAGGATTTCTATTTAAAGGATTAAAAAATTATAAACCTTTCATGGTAATTTTATAGATTTTGTTTATCTCTACAATGACATGAAAATGCTTGTAGACTTTAAATGAAATTACCCTTGATTGACAATGAGAGTTGGTTTTAAGGACTTTAAGTTTAATTGACAATGAGAATTGCATTTATGGCTTATACCATGTTTTATAATCATTTCATGTAATCAATTGTTTATTTCTTTGTAATTCTTGATAATTTCCAAATTGTAGTTCTAATGAACCCTTTTTAAAGTTAATATTTAGAATAATTAAATTAGTTAGCATAATTAGTAATTAATTAGAATAGTTAGAGTAATTCAACAATCATCATTATTACTATTTGCCTATCCATCTAAATATCCACCTGGTTAATATAAAATTGCCCCAAATTCCCGAGTGTTCGACACCCTAATTACTCTTATACTTAGTCTTAGAGACTAGGGTATTATAATTTGACCCACATCACAAAACCATGCAAGTTATTGCTCCAATGGAGATCCTAGCCCTAAATTTAGTTGGAAGATTTTTTGGGTCTATTATTAAGGTCTCACTTTGCACATTAGCCATTTTAAAATATATATATCTCATATATACATTGCATGCTAACATTCACAATATATATATCTCATACATACATTGCATGCCATCCATCTATATATATATATATATATATCACATACATATATAGCATGCATCAACGTACATATCTCATACATAGATTGCATGGCATCCTATATCCATCTATACACATATCTCATACATATATAGCATGCTTCAACATCCATATCACATATATACATTGAACATGCATAATGGATGCACAAATAAGGAGTGATCATAGGTCTTTCCTAATCCTATTCTAACACTTAGAATATTTATAATTGGGCCTAGCCCAAGAAAAGCCTTCATTCCATGAGCCTCCTTAGTCACCATCATCATGAGCTTTGCCTCCAAGGTTGAATGGGCTTCCAATTGAACACTTCAATCTTCAAGTCATAACTCTTGTAATGTACATTCAATCCTTGGCATACCAAGGCAAATAATGTACATCTTAATCCTATATAATTAACTCTTAATTACATCAACATAATAATAAACTCAATTATTATTACAAACCAAAGATGTAAACTAAGTCCATGATCAATCCTTGCATGAATGACAAGCATAAATTTAATAAAATTATAACTATTGCACGTTATTTAATGTAGCAAGTCAAGCATACATGTGTATAATATTGTCCAAGATGCATCTAGTGTGTTTTGTGCACAAAATGGGCCATTTTCAAGCATTTCAAATAATTTGGATAGCCTTGAACACAGCCAGGGACATGGCTGTGTTCCTGGCCATGTACAGACTTCACACTACTAAAAAACACACCAAAACACACTATTTGAAGTTACAACACTTGCAACAAAGGCCACAACACTTGTACCCATTCAAATGCTCAATTACAACACTTGTAATTTATATTTTTAGCATGCAAAACAATACTAAATGATCACAACACTTGCAACCATTAACATGCTTAATCACCATATTAATAACTCTTGTAAATATCAACATGTATAATCATAACTCTAGCAATTATCAAAATTTTTAGCATGTAAATCATGTGATAGATGGCTCTGATACCAATTGAAGGAATGTGTGATCATGCAACAATCAAAGTGCAGAATTTAAAACTTTTAATTGCATGTAACTCTTGCATTACACATGAACCACATCCATGCCCATAAATCATATCACGTAGAAAATACATAACTAAACATGCATTTAGAACAACCTAATACATCAATAAATTGTTAGGAAATGGTTATGCAATAGAGGTACAACGGAAGCATATGCCCTACATGGGTGAAATTTCAAAATTTTCACTTGCATAACTCTTCATCACATAAAGAATTCCTATCCCAAGATCCAATTTTCAATTAACACATAGCTAAAATAAAACACACAAGCATGTATATCAACAACCACTTCGAAGTTCAAGTTGAAAGTAACTTAAAAACTCCAAGTGTTTGATGAAGACCACAAGTATCTGCTACTTTGGTATGGAAGATTCAACTCTTGAATCACATGCTCTAGCCACCCAAGTGTATAGCCTCCAGCTCGAAACACCAAGCTCTCACTAAATCACCTTCTTGCTTAGATTTAATTAGAAGCAAGTCCCTCTTAAGTGACCCTCACAAAAGCTTGCTCTAATTTAATATACCATGCAAGAATAATAAAGGGTTTGTGTGTTTTTCTTTCCTTTGGTATAGAGTTCATATTTTTGTCCAACAAAAACTATCCATCATTTTTTTCCAACTCTTGAACAAAGGTTGAAGATGAACATCCAAAACCCACACTCAAAGATGCATATCCAAAAATACAAAGGACA